>JAQFYB010007705.1:0-10518 GCA_034694085.1 Pogonognathellus longicornis
ACACTCAGATAAGCGTCTGGTACACTCAGATAAGCGTCTGGTACACTCAGATAAGCGTCTGGTACACTCAGATAAGCGTCTGGTACACTCAGATAAGCCTCTGGTACACTCAGATAAGCGTCTAGTACAATCAGATAAGCGTCTGGTACACTCAGATAAGCCTCTGGTACACTCAGTTAATAGTGTGGCATTGAAATATCAGTGTAAAGTCAGAAATATTTTTGGAGTTACATACAGATAAGTCAATATGGTCATGTACACCCTAACACCCAACAATTTGTTTGTTTTTATTGATATTGGTCCATCAAAGTTAAACAAAATATGGCATTACATATCAGCATTTTTGGTGCTGTTTTACATTTGTGGTAACATTTTGGTATCACCTGGTACCCAAGTTGTTACCGCATTACATTTTGGTTAAATTTTGGAAATCCTGATACCATTTCTACCAAAATTGTCAGTATCATTTCTGATAGTGGTGTAAATGTATACTATTATTTATAGGATGAAATTGGTGGTCTTCAAAAGGTTAAAGAGAATTATGAAAGGCTGTTCTCGGCCTCTCTTTCAACTAGATTTACTCAGTTGATACAAAAATTTAAGATGGGTGGTATTCACTCAAAGTGCCACATATATATACGAGTTCAACAAGAAGTTTACGCGTAGTTCTACTCATTATAAATTCGGACGTTGGCAAATCTAATGTTATTTATATGCACTTTTATTACTTGAACCAGTTTCGTCAAGTTTAAATTAGCATGAATCACACTGTGCTCTGTGCTATAGTAGATGGTCATACATATCATTTTACTTAAATGCTACTTGTTGCATCGTACATTGTAACAGCATTTAATTCCGCAACGTAGAAAAGTGCTTTTGGCAAATTAATTATGTGGACTTTTCACAAGCGGTGTATTCGCATGTTTGCGAAATAAAAGTGACGGAAAGTGTAAGTGCATGGTAATTGCAAACTGTAATTTTTACTAATATCTTTTGCACACTTTTGTATAGTAATGATGATTTTAAATTCAAAGCAACCTCACAGAAACCCTTTATGTATGATACCATTACCATGGATGTTGGGAAAGGTTCTGTTAATTTACTATCAAAGTTATAAACTGTCACATCAACTACTAAAATTATGCACCTTGTAAGACTACAGTAGTAAATACATGTACTAAGTCTATACCAATTATCATATTAAAAACATTTCCAATTAGCTGGTCTTAAAATGTATATCCAGTATTACTTTTGACCTTTATATCTAAAGCAGTATATTTTATTTATATTAAGAGATTAGATGCTATCACACTGTCAAAATAACGTAACAGTGAAGAATAATGTTGAAGTTGCAGTTTGTGATATAATTCATGTTACACAAAAAGTCAATAAAAATGATTTTTTTCTGAATTAGCTAAAATAACATTTCAGTGAGTTTGATTTTGTTGGTTCACTTATTTTTGGGCTGTGTATTTGTTGAAAGCGTTATTGTTTCAGGATTACTGTTATTATTAAAGAGGTACACAAGAGGTAAAAACGATTTTTACAAGCTAAAATGATAAATCATACGATGAATTGCGTTTGCTCATTGATGTAGCCGAAACTCTCGGTTTCTTGCTTTGTTTCAATGATTTACGAATGTAACAGTACTGTTTACTACTTCTTAAATATTAGTGAACAATGACCAATCTTTTGCATATATAATTACCTGCAATAAACATAACTAGTATTCATTATGCGTGTATGTTCAAACTTACATTATAATTACTACATTGCCACTGCATTAATAAAGTGCTTTGTAAACAAAATTGCACCTGCATGTGATACCTGCGTATATACCATGCATAATACTGTCTCGTATAGAGTAGAAGTAAGTGAAGCGTAGCTAGCTGTTTGTTATGCTAACCATGAAAAAGTGCTAAACTGACTACATGAGTGTTTATATCATAGAATTTGAATATTTCATAGAAAGGGACAGTTGTAGTTGAAGCGTAGGATTTTAAACTCTGATGGCTGTAATAAAATGTATGTTTTCTAAGGAAAGATTAAAGAGTCTCATGAAGTATATAATTAAAACCAAACCACACAAGCAATAGTGTACAGTCTTCCTCATCCGGATTAAGAGCATAATGACACGAACACCCACAGACAAAGCTAAGTTTAGCTTGTGGCTGAACTGTGCTTAGGTAATTGTCTTTGGTGTTAACTGTAATTTACAGCATTATATTTGTCAAGCATTTGCATGCAATCCTTTAGTTTTAATAATAATGAAACTTTCATCATAGTTTATCAACTGAGCCTTTGCGCGTACGTTTGTATAACACATAACACATCTACTGTTTTGTAGCACATAGTTAGTTATATCTACCCAATCTTGAATTCACATTCCAAAAACATTTAGATGCTATAAAGAGTACGTATTTGGGGTGAAAAATAAATAATAGTACTTGTGTAAATTGTGTATGAGACTGTTATGCTCCTTGCATTGCGACACAGCAACACAAACTCATGCAAGTCACAGTAAATTGTCATTACGTGTGAATAGTCGAAATTCAATTTTCGCATCTAAATGTACCAAACTAAAGTACATGTAAAATAAAATAAAAAGGAGTACAAAAACTCAGGCGTACCGATTGTCTCTGTTTAAATAATATAAAGCCTAGCCCTGTATGTGCACAAGAATTGAATTAAAACAAAATCACATGTAGCAAACAAGTATGTAGAAATACCCAGACACCATACATACGTGTCTCACTGTGCCGTTGTCTTAGTTTGTTAATCCATGTGTTTAACATGGCCCACTACACAGGTGAATATATTATGTTCTACCGATCTGTGCTTTACAATGCAAATGATACGTTGTACGAAATCCCTGCAAATTCCATGTGAGACTATTAAGACATGTATTTGTACATAGCTCTGTGCTACACACAAGCAAACTGTGTTTTGTAAAATGGAAAGCATAAAGCAATAAAAAGCAATAAATACACTCAGAACATATTTCACCCTGCCAGCTTTGTTGTGTCCTGGTATTCCATCGTCAAACTGCGATAAAACAAATGGATTTTGCCGAGTAATGACGTACCACTTTAAGTTTCAATAATAAACAATCGTTTTATTAATCGGCAGTATAGCTTCGGCAGACAAGAAAATTAAATGTACGAAACATGTAGTACAAGCCTAGTTGTCATTGTCCCACTTCGTCGAATTATTATATTAGCTATATAAAACAAAGGAAGCTGTTGATTTCGTGCTTAACTTAAGGCTACTTCCAATAAAGGGCTAAAGATTAGCTCTGTTAGCTGAATATCGCACGCTTGACCTCTCAAAAATGATCTGAGAAGATTGAATGTCCCATTACTACAACCCTTGCATGTACTTGCAGTTATACATAAGTTAAGCACTTAATGAGAATACTAATAAAGTACTTCGTCTATATAACTACTACAACAATATCATACACCTTCGCAGATTATGCAGGCCATGGTATTAAGTACGTATGATATTATTATTACCCTTCTGTGTTGTATTACCATAGAAATAATATTTTTATCTGTTTGTTTATGTGCATTTTGAATAGGAAACTGTGGCTCAAGGTGCAATTGTTGATTTTACGGCTGATTTTACTATGTACATAACATAAAAACCTACAACAGACAATCTTAATTGGTATCATAATAATATTACATTCATATTTTATGTATGTATAAAAAGGAACATATATAATTCGAAGTAATATTATATATACCTTCTTAGTATAACAACAAGTTCAATGAATTCTTTTTTATTAGTACTGTGTTTGTACAAGTACTATTTGTATTTATGATTGATGAATCATGAACCCCATAGTCTGCTACATACTAATTACTTGTACCTACACCTACCTCAATTACAAAGAGTATTTAGGTAACTAAAAAGAGTATAAAAACGTTAAATGAATGAACTTTTCCCATTTTCTTTTATTTCTAGCTGGATGACATTAGCAATTGTTTAGTCTTATATATAATGAAGATATTACACACGAATTACATCAAACTGTAATCTCAGTCTACAATGGTGTATGTGCAATAAGTGCATATAAATAAACACACACACACACACACACACACCCACAAAACTCTTATTTATAAATGGTCGAGGAGTCTAGGTATCGAAATGATGTTATTGTTAATTTAATACATGAGTGTTATCAGCCGTCTATCAACAACTAGAGTTAATAATCTGTTACAGTACTTACATTACATTACATACGTACACGCGCACACACACTCATCATCGTAGTGTTAAAAATTTGTAAGTGCACTCCCAGACAGAAAATAGTGTTTTAAGCAAACACACAGATGTGGCTTGGACTAGGCTTATCTCGTACTTATTGTTGTTAAAACTTGTAAACTCTTTAAAATATAGTTGAAGCTATGTATAAAGATTGAATGTATGAAGTTTGAGGTGATACGTTTTGTATTATTAGCTTTAACGCAGTGTGTGGCTGTGAGGTAGTTTCATTTCGCATATACTGATATGTACAAGGATCTCAGTTTAAATTGTAATACATACATATACATACATATACTTTAAATCTTACAGTTAAAGCAGGCAGAGTATTTGCATTATTTGCTTTTGCTTTATTTTATACTACCAGTTGGTTTATAATATTGTAAGATTATAAGTACAAGAGGTATGTATAGAGTATATTTATAAGTTGAGTGTAACATCATTCAACATGTATTCATTGTAATGTGAGTACCTCGATCAACGTTAACAAAACTGTTAAAGATTACAATAGTGCATTTAAAGGTATAGGGGTAGAGCATAGTTCCCCTGATGGAATTCACAGGGCTGTAATTGTATTAGTAGTCGTAGAGTTGTACTTTGTTGCTCTCTGAGAGAAATGAATTCTGTGGAATGATACGAATATAATTTGGGCAATATCTATGAAAAACTCTACTTCACTTTCACGATTCTCGCTTGATCGACAGACAAAAAAGGAAATCGAAGGAACGGAGTCTGTCTTGGTCACTGAGTAAAACTTCATTTATATATTACAAATCTCCGTATACGATTTACCAGCCTGTCAGCGTAGTCTTTCAATGATTTAACCCAATACAACTATACGACTACTACTTTTCCTGTCTCCTTGTTCGTTCTCTTACTTCTGTTATAGGCATATTCAATGCAATTGGCTTATCCCATCAAAACTCTGTACAATTCCTAATGCATATTTATTTTCGTGTAGAACAATTGAATACAGTGATACTGCTAAATGTGGACAGTGATAAATGAAATAGTTGGCATTTGCATTTACATCCAATACATTTTATGTAACAAGTCTGTACATTGGAAGTAGTGCTTATATAATATGTATATACACCATTTAGTTCTGTAACGCTGATAATAGCACACAATTTAATGCCAAATCGCACAATTTCGTTGTACAACACAAAGCTTCCTTTCAAACTTATATACCTATGTCGTTAAGTCATGCATTACAAATACGACTTGCACTTGAAACATTAAATCCCTCCATCTCGTCGTCACAACACAACATCAGTTTCAGCACTACTGAACTACATTGTATTACAATGCTACATGCATTACCTAAATAAGAAATTATTATGTAATGTGTCAATTAAGGCTATATAATACCATATTGTTGCAACGTAGAAGTACTAATTATAAGTGCCTCTACTTTATACATTTGTTGTAAAAGTCATTTGGCAATTATACATACCTATGTAGTGCATCACAATGTCTCTTTAGGAATAGAAATCTGAGAAAAAGGAATGAAGGAACAATGGTAAAAATAGATATTAAATATATACAAGAGACGCAAAATTGTAATGACGTATGTTTTTGCGATTTAATAAAAGTGAAATAGTTCAAATATTTTAAAACTTTGTTTCCCAATTTTTACTTGTGTCTTCTTACAATCACTCACACAGCTATATACCTATTGTACCCGGAAAACTATCACATTTGATCACGTACACAATTACATTTAGACACAAGGAAAATGAAAAGGATTAGTTTTTAGATGAGATCCTGTAGAAAGAGTACACCACAAGCCCAAAGTATTATTTAGTATCTATGTATATTATCAATAGTTGAGCTTTAAAGTAGAAATCCTTAGTCATTTTTTCTAAAGCTTTTATTAAAGTCTTTTGTTTTAGGTAAAAATGTAGTTGGAATGGCAACAGCTAATTTAGCTAGAAGTATAAGTAGTTATTTAGTACTTACTTTTACTGTGTTTTTTTAATTACTTAATGTAGTTATAGCAATGCTCGTGGAAGCGATATTTTTTCTAAATAGGAGAAATTCCATTTCCATAAGCATTGAATATTTATACGATACCTAACAAATATTTCTAAGTGTGATTCGTTGCTTGTTAACATAAAGAATATGCTCTAGTATTATTTGTTGTCGTGTTGATATAATATATGCTAAAAGCTTCTTTCATTTTTTTGAGTATTTTCATTATGAAAATGCTCTAGTTATGTAACAGCTTTGAGGTGCTTAAAAGAGATTTTGTCGTTGTTTTTTCTAGGTAGCAAAAACAGGGATTTGAATATTTATGCGAATATATATATTGTGTATGGGTTTATAAAAAATGAAATATGTGATCGTTTGATAAGTCTGCGATCTCATGCACTGTACAGAAAATTGCACTTAATGAGGAGTGGAACATTGTGGAATTCCTGGGGGTGATGACGAAATGAAAAGCATACAGTAAAAACTAATGACACTCTAAGAAATGCGGATCTTGAGTACCTAATACATGAGCTCCTGAAACGCCAACGCGTTCACTTTTTTAAGATTCGCTAATTCCATGCATACGACGAAATTTAAAAAGCAGGATTTCTTACAACATTTTCAATTTATTGCATTTTAAGAAGGAATTCGAGGAAATAAATTACATATGAACTTGCATGGAAAATCACAAAATATTTGTTATAGAGTAGTAGTACACAACATAAGACATCATTATTATGTATTTTTTCAGTGACGTTGTGTGATCGATTCTTACATACTTCTGATTCTGACGGAGAATAAATTACAGACTATACACAATATAAATTGTACAGAAGAGATGCATAACTTAACTACCTACTGAACTACTGATGGTGCCTTGTGTCGGGCTTGGTTCTGATTGAGAGTTCCTTAAGCCAACCTTCAGCAGATATTTAGTAGATGTGTGAGAGATATCACGCTTTTTATCCAATCTGACATTGACAGTGACAGTCTACGAGTCTTAGGTTGTTTTATTCCATTAAGTCGTCATAATGCTAACTAAACATCGTTCATGAAAAATTCTAACATCTTACTTATTACTTCCTGATTGCTCTCGAAAGGAATTCGAACTGTAGGTACGTGTACGAACGTTGACTATTATATTTCAACGAGTTTCCAGGTATCAAACCTTTTTAATAATGTTGGTACTTTACATTCAACATTTAATAAATAATAATAATGACCATAGTGTTCTCACAAGAAGGAATTAAATTCGTTCCATCATTGTGTAAAGTGTAACTAAAAATCTCCTTGTTTTTAATTGTAATCGTGTTGTAGAATGCTGGAAATAAAAACTTTGTAAGTATTTGTGACATGACTCACTGACTCACAACATAAAGTATAAGAGCATCTAACAACACCTACATAATTCATACCTAGTCTTTTTGTTCAGAGTCGAATTACATTTGAGAGAGTTATTGTATTAGAGAAGTTGTAATGGAGGCACATAATCCCATCTTTCGGCGCATAAAACATAATTTTAGCAATAAAGCAATAACTAGCTTAGTGGACATTCCTTAACATTTTCTGCAGTATGCTAAAATGGTATCACAAATGAAATGAATTTTTATGGGAGCAAGACCCCTGCACGGTTACAGCACTACGTGTACAAGTACAAGTATTAAAGTGTGCAATAAAAATAGTATGACAAAGGTCCCAGCCTAATGTAACTACAAAATTATGCAGTTGTATTTAACTCTGAAATTATGCACACTATGTTCTACCCCAACTCTTTAGCTTATAAGTAGAGATAAAGTGCTATAGTTGACCTGGTTTCCTTAAAAGCTAAAAAAGCATAGCTAATTAAGCGAGAAGGATAGCTACAATGCAAATCCAACATTAAACAAAAGTGAAAAAGCTAGGAGCTTATAGGTATACTGGTCTTCATAGGTTTAATAAAATATGCAACTCAGTCTTAATAATAGAGTTGGCTCTACATAACGATGTTATAATAATATAGTTATTATGTATTCGGTGATGTAATTGATATCTTATGTACTTGAAGTACTTGTAGAACAGAATATATTATACAACTGACAGTGATGTGTATGGGTGGTTGTGCATTTTTGTAGCATGCAAAGCATTTTGAATTAATGCAAATAATTTTTTCAGGAGCTGTAGTGTCTTTGAAACTTCCTAATTCTCATTTTAATTAAATTACAGCAACAACAGAAGTTTTTTGTATTTTATGTTTCCGTCAGTGGGCTTACTTTTATGTCATAAATATTTGAATAAATGTCGGCATCTTCAGAATCATCTGAAACATTTACGCCAGTGTTGCTCTAAGCAACTCAAAATTAGGAAAGGGTGAGTATATTATGCAGGTATGTAATTAATGAACAAACAAATTAACTGCAAATATATGACTATAGGTAAAAAAACATTGTAATACATAAGAACACGTAAGCATTCAATTTCAATGGCACTGAATTACGGTTAGTAGGTTAGATTCGTTTTCTGCTATCTAAGCACTGCATTAATTGATGCTATATGGATATGCACTAGCATTTGTGTGTATTAGAGCATTTATTATACAGCTCTATATAAACATTGATAATTCTGTAAAAAGAATAATATTTGTGTTAAAGCGTATTAATTGTATCGTAACCTGAAGACAAATTACAATGTAGTATTGCAGTAATAACTCTAAAGGTCGTAAATGCTTAATCATACACATTATAAAATTGTTATTTGATTATTGTTCAATGATTGCAGCATACAGCATACTGCATTATGGCATCTAGTATGAACTATCGCTTTATTAAAAGTCTTTTGCTTAAGGCATTTAACGTAGTGCGATTGCCATATCAATATCTGGGACCGTTGTTAAAAGTTCTACTTATTCCTGAAGCATTTGTTTTATGATCATTACATGATTAATTACATAATCTTGGAGCAGAATCTTGTCAGGTTGTTAATAAACAAGCTGTCATTAAACGCTGATTTCTTGATAAGTTGGTCGTATATTGTTATGCATGATGGAGTCTTAATTATTAACAGGTTTATGCGCTTTTGTTCTCGCCGAAAATGCAAACTTCAATCCACTTAGTAATAATTTCGAGAGAGGTATCACGGTATCCATTTCCAGTCTTTTTATTTTAGTGAGTCAATAGATTAAATGTTCTCTTTTCTTACAAACATTGTATACTTGTAATTGTAACACAAGACTGCGAAATTCACTGGTATTATTGTATTATTAAGTGGTGGAGGTACGAAAACACTTTGAGCCTATAAGTGGCGTAACTATAAATTGGGGGCCCCTATACAAGAATCGATTCTTGGGCCAAAATCAATTACACATGCACAAAATTCGTTCAAAGCGGGAAAAAATTCTGTTAATTTGTGGTAAAATGACTTATTTTTATTAAACATTCAGATGCTGTGGCCCCTTGAACAGTGGGGGCCCCTATGCGCCGCATAGGTTGCATAAGTGCTATTTACGCCACAGGTGCCTATTACAACTAACGATTTTTTGTCGGTCTATTCGTATGTGCACGATAACTGAGGAACGAATCGACATAATTGTTGAACTCCTTTTTTAGCGTTTTACATTGATATTTTGAGGAACCAGAAAATTCTCCAGGCTTAATGTGATTGCTGCATGCATATACTTTCAGCAGGAAATGATAACCCTGTGCTTGGGTCACCCGGATAAGTTAGCATTATTACCACATTTTTGATTATATAGCTGTAAAATAGTCATTATAACTCCTGCTATGTATAAATAGCATATCAATCGGCTCCAAATGGCATGCATAATATTTTAAAATAAAAAGGATCTAAATCTGTTATAAGCTCACTCGGGAAATCAATTTTAATATACCTATATCGGTGAAAATCGTCTAAAAATAAACTTGTAATTCATGTCATGATTATGAGCAATATTTTAATGAATTTTTTCGAATTCAGCTTTACAGAATACAAACCAAACTGATACATACAAACATTTCTAGAATCCAGACTCAGTTGGACCCCTGTAATGTTGTTCGAAAAACCTAGGCCTCACAAAAAGAACAACATGCCTATTGTTAATAATATGTACAATAGGGCTATTGTCCGTTTTGTGCGGCTAGGTTTTTCGAGTCTGAGGTTGTTGTGTGACAACTATAATGCTAACAACGAATGTGCAGACGGGAAATTGAAACACAGAAAGTACTGTTAGGTGTGACACCTTCCCGAGTTCGACTACTGCTACTTTAGATATGAATATTGGCATGCAATATGATGATGAAG
>JAQFYB010007706.1:0-10517 GCA_034694085.1 Pogonognathellus longicornis
TAGGGTCACTTGCGCCTGCAAGTGTAGGGTCACTTGCGCCTGCAAGTGTTAGCTGAATGAGTAACTGACTGACTGTCTGTCTTCGGTACAAGTACCGAAGACAGACGGTCAGTTCATTTCTGTAAAGTAGCTTCTGCTACTTGCTAAAATCTTTTCACTGATATTACATATCAGTGATTATCCTATCTTTTGCATTTCGTTCGATGAACGAAATGAAAAGATTGTTGACTCTGTGCAGAGAAATTCCACACAGAGTCACTTCACAGTCTTCCGAAAAGGTGCAAGACCATCCACGATGGCCTTGGAGCTCAAAAGACTCTGAAGTTATTTATCTCGCTGATAAGCAAATATCAGCGAGATTTCAATAATCACACACTTTTGGACCCGATGTAGAGCTCAAAACCGAGACCAACGTGCAAGCACGTCCATCACGGCCGAGCTCCAGACATCGAATCTGAAATTGCTAATACACAGCCATAAGCGTTAATACAATTCTGTGTAGTTAACAACATATTCACAGGTGGCCAATCAAAGATATTGTAAATTAGGTACCTACATACAAACATTATACAATCCATTAGGGCTCTTGTGATAATTACACAAATAATTCAGCACCTAAAGTGTCGTGCGGAATACTTAACATTAATTTAAGTTGTTCAACTCAGCTAGTAAATCGCAAGTGAAGCGTCGTTTAAGATCCAACGCTGGGCATTCTGGGCTTCCAATACAGAACTCAAAATTTACTTAAATTCAAATTTGCTAGGTATCTAGTTTTTTCATTGATTTTGTTAGCAAAACTAACATCAATTCTTCAGTAAATAGTTATGTAATAATTGATCTTCTACACGGGACCCACTTTATATTTTCCATTCTATTTGTGGACGCATTACAAGATTGAAGCAGAAGGCTCAATCACCATTCCAATTTTTTTAATTTTTTAACTTTATTGACTTTAGCAAACCAAGAGTGTGAAACTTTGTTTTTAATTATTTTACTGACTACATAACTTTCGATAGTTTGTAGTAATTTTAAATCGTGACATCAATCATTTCTATCAACAACGCTCACCAACTTGAATCGGAGTTAGTGTCGTAAATACATGGTGTTTTGTCCTCAACTGTAAAGCCCAGCATGATTATGTTGAATTATTCTGAGATATATTACAGCAAAGATAATCACGGTCCTACAGATCAAATTGCAAAGGTTAATAAAAATAAATTGGGATCGAAATGTATTTCTGCTGAACCTCAGCAGGAAAACCTAATGGAGTGCTAAATAATAATATGTAAATCTATTCTATGAAGCAATATACTGAGAAACCATGAAGGACACACAAAGTATGGGGATAACTTTTAAAAAGTTTTTAATTTCGGTTTTGTTACTTCAATCGCATGCGTCCAAAAAGGAACTCCTCATGTTGGATTTAAACTATTACCTTGAGCCATTCAGAAATTGTCTTGTGAATATCATATGGTATGGCTACCTTGATTTTGACTTTGGTGAATTCAAGTCACCTGTCGTCCTTTCAAATTATTTAATCTACAAATGGAATTATATGAAAAATATGAATGGATCAAATTGGCCAGCGCAGGATAAGGTGGTTTCTCCTCCTTACGCATGGCAATGCATTCTTCATTTTTTTGTAGTTCCTACCAGTCCATATGTAGATTCGTTTAAACACGTTCCATGTGAACAAATCATTGATGCAGATTTGCCGTGGTTTTGGAATCAAATTATGTATGATTCCTATTATTTTGAAATAATATCTCGAAACGAAATGTATATAATTATTTTAGAAGACAATGAAAAATGTAACCCTCGCCCAAATGACTTGCTTTCCAACATAATAGTTTTCAATATACTTCACGGTTTTTTTAATATTGACCGTCAGAGCCTTAGATTTCTTATAATTTGTCAATCAAATTCGAAGCATTTAAATCAAACCAAAATTTCGTACTTGGACGATCACTCATTATTACATTTCCAAAACGAAAAAAACCATTACAACATGCATAGAATAGAAGTAAGACCGACTTCGCTTGTAGGTTCATATACAAAGGAAAGTTTACTCCAAGAATGGGAAAAAAACGACAAAAGAAATATTTATTTATCTGCTCCATGGTTTGTATCGTTAGGAGATCCTGGAGAACCAACTACCCAAACATTAGATCCTGAAACTTTCAAAGGGAAAGGTATAATCAATTTTAAAACGTTTCACAAAATGTCAGACAATGTGGACATTCCAATTTTCCAACAATTTGCACCCAATGCTACTCTGACTTTGGAAAGACAAGATGAGTGTCGTTTGATCAATAGGTTTATAGTAAAATCGACTCAACCGGCTATAATATTTAACACAAACGGCGAGTTTGTATTGAAATCCGAAACTTTCAAATTTATTACATGTGATGGAGTGAAAGGCAAGTCTGGAATTTCCTTCAGGGGATACGTCTCTTCATTTGATTCAGCAACTTGGATTTTACTAATTCTTAGTCTTTTAGTAATGTCAATGTTATTGAAAATAATTTACGCTATGAATAATTTACAAGCATGCGAGTACTTCGTGGTTTTTATAAGTATGATAGAACAAGGAAATTCGATTCTTTCCAATTCCAAACGAATCACGAGTGCATACTTTGTGTGTGGAGCTTGGATTCTGATGTTAATTGTTTTATCAAATGCGTACAAAGGATCCAACATCTCCGAGTTGACATCCCCCATGAAAATTCAGAAATTGAGACTCTTTAGTGAACTTGTAGAATTGAATTACACGCTTTTACTTAACAAATACTATGGAGCTATCAATGAAAGTTCCAACAGTTTTGAACATTCAGTTTTACAATTCGATATTTATTCACAGTATTCGTCGATAACTCAACAATACGACGAAGCATACGGTAGCGATACAGCATCCTTCGTCAGAGATTTTTTTATTATGAATAATCCTAACTCCGCCAATAATATTGTAAATGTATCTCGATTAAACGAGAGAAAATATATTGGAAGTATCGCTTCGATTATGTTAACTGTTAATCCAAATGACCCTATATCTACTCGTAATCGTCTTTTTGAATGCAATAAAACTGCTTATGGCGATTGGTCGGATACAATTGATGAATTGGAATTCCAATTACAATTAAAATTTCCCAAGTCCAATAAAGTGTCAAAAAGTTCTGAAGAACTGTGGTCCAGGAATACTGGATGGGATGTTTTACAAAATTTTAATCATCAATTTAAAATTCGTTTGCGTTGGTTGGAGCAATTTGGGATTGTCAAGATTTGGAAATCAATTGAAAAACAGAGGAGTAACACAAACGCGGCTGAAAATATGACCAAAATATATGCGACCGAACAAAATATAAAAGCGTTGAGTATGAGTGACAACATTGTAGTTGTTTTTTGCGTGCTGATGATTTTCATTTGTATTTGTGTACTATTTTTGTGTGTAGAGATTCAGATTGCTCAATTTTCTGTCAACTGGTCAGTAGTAATTGCAACGTTTATTGATTTGTGTCGAACATGTTTCTTTAAGTTAATAAGTTGCAATATTCCATCAATCGCATTGCGTAAGATTGTAAATGGCTGTAATATTTTTTGGAAATATCGTTGTCAGTTTAGATGCCCGTGCACCCTCAAGAATGGATTAAAAAAGTAAACATTATGTTACTTTGGCCAAAAAGTTCAAAAATTGCAAATAGTTGGTATCGTCTTACAAGACTTGGTATCATTTAAGCGCCTTGGTCAAAGCAACACATATGAAAAATTGGGACTGTTCAGAAAGAGCAAAAGCAAAAAGCAACCATTGTTGAATTCTCTGTAAAATCATGAAATGTATAATTACAAATTTAATATTTGTACGGTTTGTTAAAAAAAAATTTTTATTTCAGGATGTGGCTAAAATTGCGAAATCCCTTAATTTTCACATTGCCTTGCGCTGAATTTTTTGCATATAATGCTTTGACCTGAACATTATTTTTCTCTGATAATGTTTTCTCAATTAGTGTGATGATAAACTGTTTTAATACGCATAATTTATTTTCAAAGCTGATCTAACTTGGTCCTTACTTGGTGTGTTGACGTGTAATATTTTTCGTTGTATAATATTTTCTGTTTAGTCGCAATTATAAGTCAACTCTGAAGAATTGAAAAACCGAAGTTGTTGCAACATACAGAGTTATACTGTTCCAACTCTACTACGAAGCTTTTAAATTATTCATAGTGTTTGCACAAGTTAGTGCTTTAAGACTCCAATTCCAATTTGGTACACAGAAATAAGGCTAAGAAATCAATTGTGGAAAGTGATATATATGAGCCTAATTATTAAAGTAAAGAGTAAAGTTATTACAATCGACAAGTTTGAGTCACTTTCGCCTTTCGTTTCGCCATTTGAATTCTACACACAAACATTATTCTTCACACTCACAGCAACGGTGTAGTTTTTCCGGCGCCATAATTTCGCCAATGCTACGATCTAAACTAATTGCGATTAATTAATAATTACAATGACGATACGACTTGATTGTAGAAAAATAATTTCTTTTGCCCAAGCTTATTAGGATAGTATATTTCTAAAACACTATTTAACGCAATGCAATTGCAATGAGTGGCTACTCGTACACAGAAAAAAATCTTCTTAAACATACGATGTAAAGTTTAAAAAAATCTTCTTTACCAATACCATATTCATTATGCAAAACTAACACTAGTATAAAAGATATTATCGCATCGGAGCCAAAAAGAAGCATTTAAGGTTTGAGAAAAATGGGACGAGAAAATGATTATTTAGAAGTACATTAGAAGGGGTTTGGGAAGAATACAACACGTTTCGAAAGCATTGACATAGCATAAGCATTGACGTGTTGCTTTGTAAGTGGTATTGATTAATCGTGAGAATTTTGCATGGTAGGCAGTAAATGGGCAACATTGGGGCACAGAGAAGTGCCTGAATAATTACCATGAAAAATAATTTCCACAAACCTGATGACCATCGTTCTTTTAATAGCGATTGGAATGACATGGATTTGGCCACTGCACGAGAATATTTATCAGCCTTATCAATTGCTTCTGAATCTCCATATTCGACACAAGGAACGTCTGGAAAGGGATCTAAATGTTTCTCAAATTCTGACTTCAAAATATCGTTGCTTTTAAACATAGGCTGGGATGCGGTTGCTACATAGTTATTGATTGTCAATTTTGCGACTCCATTTTTCTTGACCAAATTTGCCACAAATGGAGTAGGAAGTACCTTCACAATCAACAAATTGTATTTATCATTTCAAAATTACCTACTCGTTTGAACTACAATGTATGGATACAATGTACAATATACCCCTTACAAGAGGACATTCGTCAATCAACATGCAATCATAATATTTCTTTATTAAATCATGTAATGGAGAATACACAGTACGCAGTACAAATTAAAAAGCAAGTCCATGGAAGATCTAAAATATTATATCACCCTTACATCGAAATGTAATTTTAAGCAAACATTAATTTCATATGAAGGCGACTTATTTTAGCGTTTTAAAGTATTTGCAAAATTGAGAGGTACATATTGTAAAACCTAATGTAATTGTGATAACATCTGTTAACAAAAATTTGAGTTACCTCAATATATAAAAAATATTAAAATATGTTTAAAATTTACAATATGGCAATTTGCTTCTTGGACATTGAAATTCAAATATTTAAAAAAATGAAATATTCTCATTCCTTTGGCATGGATAAGTATGTATTGTCAATCCGAAAAAAAATTAGCTTAATTTGAAGACACAGGTATATTTGTTCTTAATTTGAAGTACATTGTTTTCAAAAACGTAATTTTATTAAATCTTACTTCTGGAAAAAGAAATATAGGACAGTATAGTACACTTGTTAAAGTGAAAAACAGCGTATTCAAATTTTTCATGGTTTATTCATTAGCGGAGTTACTGTATAAGAACGTGCTGTGTATACTCTATCTATCTATCTGTGCACTTATGAACTAGTGTGAATTATTAAGATATTCGTATACGTTATAAATGTACACTAATACATCTGCACATCTATCACGTTATTTTTCAACCACTACTTTCAAGACTAGGTCACAATCTGATACATGTTTGTTCTTGTGTGCAATCGTTTATTATATACTATACGACGCTACTGGTTCACTCTGTTTTTTAAAATAGTTTATTCAATTGTAGTATTAAACGAAAACTAGTTAAAAGTTACCCATAAACACACAGTTCAATACTCTTTATTGTCAACAGTCAACAGTTTTTTGACGTATATAAATTTATGAATAGTGGCGTATTTACTAAGGGTTCTGATGGTGCTTAGACATCCCCGCAAGATTCTGGAATACTCTAGGATTATTGCTATTTTTATTAAATTGAAGTTATTTTGCAATAAATGTGCAAAATTCGTGAAATGTTTAAAGCTACGCGCAATTTAGATTTATTATAAGTTTATTTTTCCACACTGACTCAATGTATTACGATGCCAAAGTTCAACATTGTGGTTTTATTAATGTGTCAGCAATAACCATTTGTATGGTCAGTCTTTATCTGTATCATATAACAAATTCAGCAATTTGTATTCTTCCCTATAGCAGACAGAATTTTCTCAAAAATGAGTAATAAATATCGAAACAATTTATATTATAACCAGCCCAATTTGTCCCTCAACTTAAATCATCTTATGTATCAAACACCCCTTATTAAAAAATCTTAAATACGTCACTGATCTTAATGTAGCAACTTTATGGGATATTTTTCTTTAACAATAAATAATGAGGTAATATAAAATAATGTTCCATTGTGTGTTTCTGCTGGCCTACTATTCTTTTAGTAAGCCGCTATACATACACCCTCAAAATCAAGTCAACGCAAAATTTGAATTTATATTTCATAGTTCACGTCTTAAATTTTGAAATATGTTAAAAATTAGCTATGTGTGTTTTATATCCGGGAATAAGCTTGCATTGAAATCCTATGTGTATTAATTATGTACAATTTTAACCTATCTATGTTTATAGAGAACTCATGAGAGGTAACATAACAACATTTTAATCGGCTTAACTACAATACACAGGCATTTAAAATAATAATATAGGCGGCGGCGGGGGTGGAGTTTTTATTGTTTTCATCCAAACTTATTTATCGGAGACGATTTGAAAAGTTGGGCGCCCCAATCACCAAAAATGGGTCTCCCATACAATGATGTCAATATATATCCTGATAAGACTGCATTTTTTTAGAAACAATTACCATTCCACTCAATGCCCATGGAAACAGTATATTCTCTAATGAGGTTAGGTCATAGCCATCATATCAACAAATCCTTCAGCCAAGTTTAAATAAAATGTATCATTTTACTGGGATGAAAATTCATCCATCTAATGTTCAAATACAGACTTCCGTTCAAAATTTATAGCAAATTGAGCAAAAAAACTCATTTTGCTACAACATTTGAACGGAAACTCGGATTTCAATAAAAATAGGTATCCGTTATAGCTGTATATTGTACCTTTCATTTATACAACTTAATGTTTCTGAAATGTAGCAACTTCAAAAGTTATAACAACTTTAAAATACGTAATTTGTAGACTACACATTCTGTAAGGTGTAGTGTATAATCATATACTACGGTTAAATCGTGCCGTCATTTCCTCATATTGTACTAGTTATGGTATGGACAATCTTACAAGGAAAACCGCAGTATTGAAATGTTATGCCGTCTAACAAGCAAAATATGTTTTCTTTTCAATGCTATCCTAAGGAGTAATTTTTCACATGACAATAAACATATTAATTAATTTTTATCATTTTGTATGTGAATGCAAATAATATATTTTCCTTGTGCAGGTATGCTACTCTCATTATTGAAAGAAATGCAGAATACATTATTTGTTTTATGAAGTAAGTAATAGACATGACAGTTTTCTATTGTATTTTGATGTTAAAATCACACCTGAAAAAATGAAAATAATGTGTGGGACCGTGGAAGAGAGATTTCATTTCAATTTTTTCATACATTTTTTGTTTACAATAAGATTGCTGTTGATGGATGATTAAGATTCCACACACAATTGCAACTGATTTCGTGTCAACGTGAAATTCGTTACAGGTATGCTCTCAATTGACTCGTGTACATCCAATAGTTCCATCAAAACCGTTTAATATGTTTGACGCTTGATTTTCGAAATGAACCGGAAGTCCCGCGCGTATTGCAGCGACATAAAATTTTGCTGGACAATCAAACACACTGTACGCATTAGTGAATCGTGGACACTCCGCTCGCTGGACAAGAACTGGTGGCGGATTAACTAGTCTCATGATGATGACACGCCTTGCGACGTTACTCCACTGGCGATTGCCCCGAATATAATTCTTCAACCTGTTGGCCTAACCGCAAAAAAAAATTATTTAAAATAATTTTAGTTTTTTAAATCGTACAAATGTTTACATTTAGAATTAAATTGACGACTGATGAGTTACCGGGCGAAAATTATTTATGACATCATTTCCAGTGCCAATAATGAAAGTATGTCTATCCCTTCTACCAAAAGAAGAAAACTCTGGTGAAAGTGGAATACGTTTACACATCGCTAAGTTCCATTGGGCTGCCCTAGTTGGTAGTCGATTGTAAGGAACTATGTGTTTCAATTTAAACGCGGCCCAATTTTGCCTCTTAATACGGATTCCTGAATATTAAATTATTGGAATAATATTTTTTAATAATTATACAGGGTGTTTCAGCCAACGCTTGCGCCATTTAATACATGCGTAGTCCTTTAGTTTTGCCTTGCCTGGTGAAATTTGAATTCGCTGGCCTCTGAGGCCAGCGAATTTCAAATTTCATCAGGCTTAAAGGACTACCCACGTAATAAATGGCGCAAGCGTTAGCTGAAACACGCTGTATCATATATTATTTCATAACTATTTTCTCAAATAAGGTTATAGTGTAGTGTAACCTTGCTCTTGTTCTTGAGTGTAAATAATGCAAAACAGTAAGAGAAATTGCAGTATTTCAAAAAGAGTCTTCATTGTAATAATTTGGTACAATATTAAGTTACCTAAATATTGCAATTTCTAAATATTTTGTAATGCTTATTTAACTCTGTTCTGACTTCTGAAACAGAACTAAACACAATTAGGAATTTATTATAGCCAATAAATAAATATATGTACAGGAAATGTTCGATGAAATTTGAACCGCAATTTTACATTTTATACGTAGACGAAGGTTTTTGGTTAGCATCGGTTTCTTGGTATAATGTAGTCTATTTGCCATTTCCATTTGTCTAAACATTTAATACACTATGATTTGATTTAACTGTACATACTTCCTTCTTGGTAGTTTCTATTCGGCAGCGAGGATAAACTCATGTTCGTATTATTTAGTAAGCATTATGTGCCTCAGTACAATCATTTCTACCGCTATCAAACCATGAACTGATTTTGTGATAGGTCCCGGTAAGTTTTAATATTAAACGGCTGGACCAGCTTACCACAAGATATGTAATATGGAAAGTGTAAAGTCACATTGTAAATGTCTTAAGAGTAATATTATTAAACTATGTATGTGCCAATCTCATATTTCTATATTTCTTACTGCTACCAGATTCACTCGTGTACATACGTGCTGCGTATGCAAGCAATAATATTACCAACAGATAATAAATGGTGGGTATGCATATTATATGCAACATAATTTATACAACTATTTCTAACATATTAAGTCGCATGTAAACGTATCATTTTTGTTCCTTTTCAGGAAACTCCAATTCTGCATGTTTTTTTTGTAAAAACTGTATTTTTAAAATGGTGTCGCCGGGCCTGTCCAATTTCCTCCTAGTCGGGACATGGTTGTTACGGCCCTGGTCATTAATATACAGATACTATTTTTAGTACTATTAATACAGCATAACAGTCGCTACTTGGTTATACTGTTTGTATAGGTTATTTAAACTTATAAAGTAATCTCTTTACTATACCGCGCGTATTGCTTTGTGTTTATAGTATAACATAATTTGTGTAGAAATACACATGTGACAAATGTTTAATCTTTTCTTGTGTGGTACGATGTGTGAATGTAAGTGAAGAGTGTGTAGGTACCGATACACACTGTCCATGCTTAATGTATTAAAATTGCAATAAATCCCTATTTTGAGATTCAAATTCTACGTGTTTTTGATTTTTTCCTACATCCTCTTCCTATCTCGGTCAGGATGACACCAACAAAGCCCTGAATAAAGTAAAAAATATCGGCACAACAATTGCATGAATATGCGACATTTTTGATTTGAGTTGAGATTTACAGTAAACTTCAATCAAGTATAAAAAAATAACACCCATCAACACCCACTTCATATTCATACCTCCTGAATCCCCTATCCATGACTGACAACATGGAAAGTCCAGCTTTTTTAGGTATTTTTAGGAAATCTAAAAGAGGGGCGCACGGAATGGCTTGAAAATTCATGGAACCAGAAAATCCCCCAAACTTTAATATGTGATTGGTACATG
>JAQFYB010007707.1:0-10517 GCA_034694085.1 Pogonognathellus longicornis
TATTTAGTCAATCGTTGTTCAGTACGTATCATTACTGGAAGTACTTGATAGTACTTTACTTAATATACAGGGTGACATGAAAATGAAGCTAACAGTTGGTCCGAACGCTGCAGTAATCCAGTTGGGGAACTGGTATATATGATGTAAGCATGGTAAACGATGCTATACCGATTGTCCTTCGTATAAAAATAGATTTATTTCAATACCACTTCCGGTTAAGAAGTTATTGCAATTTTAATTAACAAACTTCCAAAATATCCTTTGCACAGCAATAAAAACAACAATTGCTGAAATATTGAAAACTATTTAATATTTAAGGCTCAATCCAAACTGGGCTCCCCCTTTACCATACATAATTTGAAACGATTGATTACTCATCTGTCTGCCTTTTTACAAGTTGCTAATAGAATTCAATTGAACTCGGTTATTGCATAGTTTTCAATACCGTAATTCACGCAATACTGAATACAACGCCATAGGACAAAATGCAACCTATTTACATATTTGAGTAATCCTGAAGAAAAATAGCCACCCAAATCACAGAAGCCCATGGACAAGATACAAGCCTACCTACCTAATTTACATATACACCTTCTTATCAGAAAGCAATGACAAGATGTTTAACTTGAGAATTTTCAACCTACGGTATTTAATTAGTATCCTTACAATGTCCAATTTTTTGAGTTTGTTAATTAAAATTGCAATAACTTCTTAACCGGAAGTGGTATCGAATTAAATTTATTTTTATATGAAGGGCAATCGGTTAAAACATCGTTTAAGGTGTTTACATCATATACCACTTCCCCAACTGGGGAACTGAAGCTTCAAACAAACTGTCAACTCCATTTACCTGTCACTCTGTATATATATGGGTGGCTAATTATACTGTCCCTGGCTAATTGTTATTTGGAAGAAGGTATTTTAGGCATGACGACAGTATAATTGACCCTCTTGCTAACTATAATGTCCCTGGCGTACTATTACGTGAACTACGGTATATGCAAATAAATATTTCGTAGGGTTATTGCTGTGACATCGCTGTGCCAAGTAGCGTCGCAGCTGGACACGAATGACTTGATGATGCAGAAATCTGGGTTTGGCTTGATAGCCGAATTGCCATATGCTAATACCAAACACGCCAACTCGCTTATGACAAAGGAGCTTGCAAAAAGAATGAAAAATGAAAGATCAAAGGTTTACGCCTATTCAGTTTGCCCTGCTTTGGTCAACACGGAGATATACGAAGGAATTTCGACATTTTTGCAATGTTCATTTGGGATTATCATACGTATTGCAGGATTAACCACATATCAGGTAAATAAAAAAATTATAGAATTTTTATAGCTACAATCAAGAAAGTTGCACAAATGTACTGATTCTAATTGTTAATCATTTGAAAATAGTGGAGACTATGCCTTTATGGAATCTAAGGCCGTATTTAGGATTGTATTTCGGGAAGGGTTAAAATACCAACATGACGAACAATATTATCTGTAATTGCGCGAACCGCAGAAAATTGGAGCTATTTTAAGCCGAAATGCATCAAATTCGAGTGTAGCGCGAAATCCGATTTTTTTCACTTTATTGGTAAAATAACCTATTTTTCCGATTTCGGAGGGGGCAAAATATTGCCCCCTCCTAAATACATGCAGCCTTGATGGAATCAATACATATTTGAGCAAATTCCGAATCAAGCAACAAAAAATATTATGTATATACAATTCAATATATAATTAATTCTTGCTAGTTCCAATGTTTCCTTGCTTTAAGTTGAAATTTTTTAAATTTTGACACATTTAACTTGAAATTATGGCAATCAAATGGTTTAGGCTGTGACGGAGTACTTGATCCATATATGCTTGTCGAAAGACGTGGGGGAAAAGGAGTCTGGCTTAATGTTCAATTACAGAAGACCCTGTCCTTATATCAACCGAAAAATGAGCAGAGAAAATCAATTGTCAGAAGATTTGTGGAACTTGAGCTCTAAGTTGGTCAAGTTAGATGAAAGACTTCCTCGTCCAGAAGAAATACTTCTAAAAAAGTGTGAACATCACATTGTGAGATTCCAAGATTAATTTTGGTGCATGTATTTTTCTTTATATTATAGGTATACTAGTAACATCACGAATAAATATTCGTGGTATATAAAATTACTATTTAAATTTTTGTTTGTAACAAAGTGTATGTTTATAATAGGGATATCATGTCAATATTATAAATTGGCATGTCATCATGCAGCTTAAAATTTAGTTATTGTTATAATGATAACCACATGAGCTTTTTCAGTGCTTGTTATATTTTGTGTGTAATGCCTGTCAAATAAATTATTTATGCATACCACAATGATATACCTATATAGAAGAAATATGGCATAATATTACCTATGCTTATTTATTGACGCTGAAAATAAAGGAAGTGTTAACGTAATATAGTAAAACACACATTATGCAGAGTCATACGTCAGAACCATCAAAAACGTTTCCAGAATGTACTTATCATATCATATATCTCTGCACTGTTGTAGACCTAGTAAAACTGAACACCATTATCTTATTTTTCACTTACTCTTTCGTTTCTACTAGTACCACCGTGTAAAGTACTACATTAACATATAAAAAGGCGAGATACCAGGCATGCATAAGTACACTTTACTCAGTCATTTCAAATTGATGGTGGAATTGAGAATATATTGCATTTACAAAATGTGCAGGTATAGAAATATTAGCAGTAACTTTAAATTTTAGATCAACAGTTATGCAACACCAAATACTTTTATAAATTGAAAACTAATTTTATCTAGGATCAAAAAGTCTTAATAAAGGATAAATAAGTATTAACTACTTTTCTATTTCTAATATTAGGTATAAAGGCCAGTGCATCAAGTCTTACCTGGTCTTACATTACATATAATATAAAATACATAATTAATATGTAATATTATTTACAAAATACAACACATACACTGATACAGTGATACACTCATACTGTAGCCATTATAATATATCACAAGCAGAGCATCGGCGTCTCAACTTCCCCGTCGCCACGCAAATGAATGCACAACAGAAATAAAACTTTTTGCTCCATATTCGACTCTACTCTCTTCACCTATCATGCGTTGGTTTAATATTCTCAGTCTCACTTCACTAGCTTTACTAAAGTAGTAAGCGTTAAGTTCCAAATAAAATAATGATGTATAATACTTTTATATATATACTTTAAATGCAAAACAGATAACTACTTATGTTATGCTACCATTTGACTAACATTAATCACGGTATTTTATTTGTTACTGTGATTAATTTTTATGAAATCTATTGTTGCCGTTTGTGGTAATCTTGTCTACGAGAGTAATAGATTGGAACTGAGATATGAAATTTACACTCTGGCCTCCCTTCAAGTCGTATAAATCTTTCGCCTTTTACTAAAGATTTCCGTGGAGGGGGGCACTTAATGAGTATTTAAGTATTTTTGAAAGGCCTGCCGAAAGGTGGGCTACCTAAACTAAACCAAAAATAATACTGATTTATATTTCTCGCATACTCTTAGATGTGTTACGATTGAAACACTACCTTTAAATATCATTATGTGACAATTGCAAATTTGCAAGAAGGAATCGTCAATACCATTCCTGATTTTTTTACTTTTTTAAACAGTCTCATTTCTTTTCTACAATTACACGTTCCTCAATATTTAGAATTCCTAAAATATCGCTAAGAGTAATTTTACACTTTTATTTGTTATTTTTATTAGAGTACAATATTTTAAGCAACTCCTGCTTACCTAACGGTAGTACGATTATAATATACGAGATAAAAATAAATAATGTAGATAAGTTACATCAGATACTGTAGTGTAGTGTAGATTCATAGAGATGCAGATGGAATTGAATATTATGGATTTCAATTCAATGTAAAGTATGTATATCTGCGATTGCAAGCTTCAGTCGTTCAGTCTCACTCAACACTCATGAATGTCGAATGTGTGGTCTAAGAAGCCAAAAATAAACACAATAAAGTACAGTGAATATTTGGCGGTTATTTACTTGGCGCTAATCAAACAGAAGACAGATACCTGCATAAATGTAAGTTTATTCACATTCCACATTTTCATTTTGAGAATGGTGTTTTTACATTTATAGTGAATTTCAAGTTTTCAAGTTTACATCTTTTTAAACTTTTTGCTTGAAATGTGCAATAAGTTCAAAGTTGTCAGTCCTATAATCTTTGTAAAAATTGTTTTTTTGACACTACGGCATTTTAAATAGTTCAAGATTTAGTTTTTCATTTTTAGTTGTTGTTAGTCATCGATGGTAGTGTATAATGTCGGATGAAAATGAAGGAAACATTCAAGGACTGGGAGAGGGGCAAAGGACTGATGAAGAAGGTCATCGCAACGTTAGCGGGGGAGAGCAAGAAGACCTATATTTGAGGGTAAACAATGCTGTAATTCATAATTTAAACAATAAAGTGATAATAATGACCCCATGATCGTTTATGATTTTTTTGAGGTTTTAGAGCTCATGAGATCATAATATTTTTATGTTGTTTGCCTGTCCGTCCAAAGCCCAGGTCGAACTTTGAACTTACAAATTTTGGGGTTGGACGGAAGGACGGTATATACATATTTTGCAGATTTACTGCATTTTTATTGTTGAGCATAGCATGTGATAAGAAAATAATTTATTGCTGAGTCGCACATTTAATTTGTGATTAATTTGTATATTGCAGTTAGACGGACGAAATCTAGTTAACTATGGTAGAGTTTTTGGAACTCTCACGGATTTGGTGATTGGTTTTCCCGGATTGAAAGATAATTTAAGTATGATTTTAGTTGTAGCTGTTTTCCATTCCTGTATAATTTAATACAAAGTTATTATTATTGACTGTCTAAATTCTAAATACTTATTTGTGTTACAGGGGTTAATACTTATGACTTTAGTATCCAGAGAGTATTTCCCACTTATCCTGAGGCTAGTCAAGCTCTAATAGGTAAAAGAGCAAATAAAATACTTTTGAACAACCTAGAACGGAAAACAAATAGTGCGGGAAATCGCCTACGACTGCATGACCCACTTGAAGTTTTTGTAATTGCAAGTAAGAATTTTTAATTGGCTGTTTAAGCTGTATATTGTATTACTAAGAAATATATATTTTTTCTTTACAGAAAGGAAGGTCTCTGTCACAATAAAATATAGTTGTGTAATATTTATAGCTACACTTATTGTTGGGGACGAATCTGGACTTAGCAAGATGGTTATGTTCAATGACGCTGTAAATACAATAATACAAAATGTTTTCATTTACCGTACTTATCTCTACTGTTCAATTTTTAACAATAGAGCCTTTTCAGTTGGGGCTTGGGGTAGGCTATATGAAAAGGTCAGCACTAATTGTCTTGGTAGTTTTTGACCTCTCAGTTTTCGTTGCTGGGAAAAATTGTTATGAAGGCTGTAATATTAAAAAATGAATAAGTTAAGTGTCAATGCCAATAATTTTAGCAGTTAGTAAGACGACAAATTGACAAATGATTTGATTAATCAGAATCAGGATACTATTTCGAATTTAATTACAATACAAGAATAATTAATCTGGTTTCAGATCGAATCTATCTACAAATTGGTTGAAGTTGGAGATCAATTGTTGATTGATTCAGGAACATACAGCCATTATTTGATATCACAACATCATCACGGCTTCATCTATCCACAAAGCAAAACACTCCTGATGGAAATTAAAACGAATGTGTTTGATGCGCGAAATATTTATATCATAAAAGATAATGTTGGGATTAATTTCAAAGCCATGATATCCAACCTCATAAAAGATAATGATACCTCAAAACTGTGGTCCGTGAACGATCTGAACAGGTACCTGTAAAAGTATTATTTTAATTCTACAAAATGTCTAAAATAAATTATGTACTTTGAAACAGCTTTAAGCAAATTATTGCGTTATATATTATTTGTATACAGTTTTACATAATTAATGTTATATATAATATTATAATGTTTTACAAAAACATTAATCTGAACACTATTTACTTACACTGCACACATAAAATAGTGCTAGTGTTTATATTTATTTATCTCAACAGAATATATACTTTTCCTTATATCATTTAGTTATTTAGAAATTATTTTTTAGGTTTTGTTTGTAAATATATTAGATAATCATTAATGTTCTATTTTATGAAGTTGCAATTTGTATCCGGGTCAGGGGGAAACTGGAGATGGAGAGGCTGCCGAATGTGACAGTGAGGAAATAGTCATAGTTAACGTGGACATAATAGGCATAATTAAGCACGTCGGACGTTTGGAGCGGTGTGGAAAAGTGAACGAAACGAAAGAAGTTAGTTGTTACAGGGGGACAAACATTCATAGCGCTGCAACAGCGGACAATGCTTCTGTAAACGGTGAGAAACTGAGCTACCAACAGTTCACAGGAAGTCGATGGATTGAATTAATTGACATAGTTAATCCTGAAGGGAAATCCTCAATGTACGTTTTTAAACATTTTCATTTCATATTTGCTTCAGAGTTTCACTTTAATAAATGACATAATTCAAAAGTTGGTGCATATTGTAATTGTTTTGTACTTTATTGTAGAGTGAGAATTCACATCAACGACATGCGGTCATGGAACCTTCAGAAGTCTCTCATTCCTGGAAATGTGTTGATCATCACTCATATGTTATTTAGAACTGGTTACCTTCAAACGTCAGCTTACTCTGAAGTAAGTCTCTTTTTATTATTCGCTACAAACATTTTTGAATGCTGACGATTTAATTTATATCATGTTAGCTAATACACCAGCAATAATATTATACAAAAAGGTTATTTTTAGAGTAAAAATTCACTTTTAAACTTTTGGGAAATAAAGTCAATGCACTTTCCCACTCTTGATAAACAGAATTTCGACAATGTTTTATTTGTCTGTATGTTTTAGCTTGAGGTACGTTTTAAAAATATTCAAGCCGAACACCGAATGATTGAATAAAAAAATTATTACTGAATTCGATTTTCATTTAACTGCAGGGGTGACCCCTGCAAGGGACAAAATTATGTTTTAATACTCGTTCAACTAGTACGTCTACATGATGTAAATATCTTGTTTAAAATTTACTGCTCTCAAACAGTTTCGGCTTTTCATTTAAATGCCTTATGGCACATTTATATTAAATGTGTGAAATAGGTCCGATTTTATAATTGAAATGAAAATATTTGTACTATTGTACTACAGCAGTACAAATATTTGATTATCTCTTATTTTAAGGGAATTGAGGAGGATTTTTTGAAAAATAACATTAAAAACCCAGAGTGGTTTCAATTTTACCTGTAATATGTGTCCTCTCAAAAACGATTTTCCGGTCTTTCCGGATATCATTTAGGGCGAGTTTCTATTTTCAAACAACGTTTCCGTTTGTTGGATTAGACCCAGAGGATTGTGGGTGCTAATCGACAAGCCATTTCCTGGATTTTTCCATATCTATTGAATTTTTCTATTTACGATTTTTGTAATGCACTCATTGAAAAACACTTGCATTTTGCATTGAAAGCTTCATGAAAGCCAAACGAATGAACCAATTTTCAATTTGTCCTTCCTATATCACTGCTACAGGAAATGGCCTTTCGATTGGTATTAACCACAATCCTCTGGGTCAACTCGTTCAAAAGTGAATGTTGTTTGAAAAATGAAAAGTTCGGCAGTGATTTCAGGCTTCATGTGACTCCATGAATGGTGATGCTCCCCGAGCCCCGAACCTCTTAAGACAAAAATTATAATTTTCATTAAAGTATAGCATAATTATATTATATAAAAAATTATTACTAATTGAAAAACAATTGTTTGACAGCTTTTGGTATTTCCTTCGGACATACCAAATTATGTGAGAAGAATGCCCGCAAATTACTTGGATACCGCTAAACATTATTGGAACACAGGAAATTGGAAGCGTTGTTTAAATAAGGCTGAGTTGTCGCTAGGAGGTTTCTACTTCCGAAATATCCTTAACAATAGAATAGTAAAAAAGAAGGAGGTGAAGTACGACACGAATATCAAAAGTAGTGCTCTTTTTCCAAACGAACCTTTTCTTGATGGGGAGATTCAAAGAATCGTTGTAAGAAAAGGGAGAATTGTCAGTCGCTATGAGGCAGGAACAGATATTCCGTTTTCCCCCACTACGACGCAAGTATGTTTTTATGTTTCCACTAATTATATTCAGTTATTTAATTTATCAACTTTTTAAAACCACTGAATACTGAATTAAAGGTTTCATGTCAATTGTAGCCGTAGCAATCTTCCACTCCACACAGGACACAGTGTAGATGTCTAAATTGAATGAAACCAATAAACTTACTTGATCACCATTAAGTGTACATGACATGAATTAAATAACACTTAACCCGTATTTTAGTTGTTACCATTTTCAGTTGTTTTTGTATAGTACTATGCCGATAATCACTGTTTGATTTTTCAATAGGTTAGGTCAGTTTGAGTTTTAGAGTTGTTGAAACAAAACCTACAATAACTTATTCCAATCCAAGGTGGTCTTGAAAATAATATCATCATCATCTCATTACAGTTTTGGAATATAACACACTTCCAAACAAAATTATGGAAGCGAAGTGGGCATTGGTGGGCAAATCTTTACTTCAATAATTTTGTTGGGAAGTTTGTTGTATTCCAAATTTTCCAAACCTGTAAATGTAAGGAAAAGAAGATGATGATGATATTATTGTCAAGACAACCTTGTTCCAGTCTCTTGTATTTTAAATTAACATCTTATATTCTATTAATGGAGGAATGAATCTACCTATTTTATTTTTCATTTTGTCTCATTTAATGACAATAAAACATTAAGTATATATTGACAGTAATCTCATCATTTTGTAATTTGTTAATTTTTAGGACACGAACAGTGACAATGAAAGATCTTTCAAGGTGTTTGGTCCACTGATTCCTGACAAAGTATTTAATATGCTGTCCTTTCGCCGGAAGCTCCCATCAGTAAACACAGGCAAGTAGTATTATTATTTCCAGGTTCGTTTAAATCTGCTCTTCTGTTTTTCAACGTTAAAGAAAATATTTTTATTCATTTCATGGTGCCTTTACATTATAGATGCCTTGACCAACAATGCCGAAGTATTATCCTGCTTAGATGCGCACTACCAAGACCACTTTGTCACATTTTGCAATCAACCGTATGCTCGACAACTTGAAAGACTATCGGATATCTCCAACAGTAAATTCACTGCATATTATTATCAATGTTTTGAATTTTATTCGGTAGAATTGATTACTATTATAAATATGAATATTTTAATTGTCAAAACAGACTTGGAAGTGATGGCGAAGCCGTACTGCATTTTAGGAATTGAAGACCCAAATAAACATTGGCTTTACCATGCGTATTGGGTGGGGGAGACTAAGGAGGATATGAATGACTTGCTACAGCAAGCCGAAGGAAAGTGTGTTCTAGTTTTCCTTGACATACTAAGAATCCACTATCCCTCTAGTCCTTTGGGCTATGCATACGAAACTATAATCAGTGATTTTACACCCATTCCCGATAATGAAGCATCCGAAATCCAGAACATGGATTTAGAAACCGATTCTGCAAATCAAATGAATACTTGAGCCTACGATTTCTGTGATCTCCCATATTAATTAATATTTTACTGTTTATCATGTATATTTATATTGTACTTAATTTAATTACGCTGCGAAATGAAATATATTTAAATCACAATTCAATAAAGTACTCCTATTAAATACTGCTAATGACATATTTTGATTTTCATCTACTCATGTTTCCTGCAGATAGATTATGATGATTTTTGCTTAAACAATAAAATTATGAACAATAAATATGACATAATTCAATATTTAATGATTTGAAACTCACTTTATTAATGTATGATTAGACGAGTAGGTAGGCATTCAAAAATATAAATAAAATTTTTATGTTCTTTTTTCTATTTTTATCAATTTTTAGAATTTTTACGCTTAACTGATTTTCTAGGATTATCGTAAAAAAGAGCATCTTTGTAGAAAACACCAGGGTGTTGCTTTTCAACATGTTTTTCGATTTCTCTACTTCTGACGAAACCAAGATGTTCTGGACACAGTCTACATTTATACGAACGTTGATGAAGGTGAACCACTTTGACGTGAGAATTAAAATTAGTAATTTCGGAAAACTTTTTCGAACAATAAGAGCAAACGAAAGGCTTTAGATTCGTATGAACAACAGCCAAATGTCTTTTGAGATGACCATTCGTGGCAAATCCTTTACCGCAGCCTTCAACCTGTAACAAATACACCAAGGTTTATTATTATTTTCTTATTAAAAAGCATTCACACAAACTGCCTACGTAATTGATATCAATAATCAATCTTTCATATATTTAAACCTTGTACTACCACATTGGTTGTTAAAAAGATAATACCGTGTGATCAGTCTACACTATAGTGCAGTTTATACATGGGCTGGACTTAGTCCTTAGATAGCCCTGTTTC
>JAQFYB010007708.1:0-10516 GCA_034694085.1 Pogonognathellus longicornis
TCTTTATAGTTTCAAGTTTATTATCAATCAACATCTCTATAAATATTTCACCAAATTCGTTCGACAAAACTTATGCTAGGAAAACAGGATCCGTTGCCAATTCTTCAAGCAACCACCTTTATCATTGCTGTGCTGGATAAATACTATTAATGAATGAGTTGATGTTGATACTGTATAATCAAATCATGTAATGCATAGGAGTAGTAAATAACCCATTCTTTTGCATTTCGTCCTTAATAGTGTATTTTTTATACACATAAAAGTAAAAGATTGCTGTTGAGAATAACATAGCGCACAAGTTCTAACATTATTAACCAAAAATCTATGTAAAAGTGCAGAGTGCATTACCTACCTAGGTTTAGTGACAGAAAAAGCAGTAAAAGTATAGTAGTTAAATTTTAACGAGTTATACCTTAACATCATGGAACATTTCAACCAAGTCGTGTGATTCGCTGCCCAATGCTGAAAACAATATAATATATACCTAGTAGTAAAACATGGTCCAATGTAAAAACTGGGGACTTAAATAGGTTCAACATCCAATATAGGCTTTTCATAAGACTGTCTTAATATTTTCATTGTTTATCTTTAGGTTACAGCGCTGTGATAATATTTTTATTACTGTGAGAAATACCTTATTAAAAACTTTGTATACGCAATATGGAACAATTTAAGATTTTAGAAACTCAAGTCTTTTTACTTGTAGGAAATAATAGCATCTTCACAATCAGGCAATTCAATCCAAGTAAATATATTTCATTCAATTCTCAATTCTACTATATGAATGTATTATACGCGTAAAAGCAAGATTATTAATTGTTTGACTCACCGAGATGATAGAGAATATCTTGGTCCCTAAAACAAATCAAATTGACAAAGTTGTAATAATCATGTAATGATTTATTCATATATGTCATATCAAACATAAGTAACATCAATTCTTAGAATTCAGTTAGATTAGGTCATAAGATTTATTACTTACATAAAGTTGATGTGTGGATTTCTTAGCTTAATAGTCCCATTGGCATATCTATGGAAAACATACCAAGTGTTTATCTCTTTGCGACAATTAATTTGGGCAACTCTAGACTACATTTCATATTTTAATGTCTCATATGAACCTCGTTTTGGGTCATATAATACATACAGGCATATACACAGATACTTGGGTATAAAAATAGTGAATGCACCTTATACCTAATAATAGTTGGCAATAATTAGTCATGATGTGTGAAAAAAAAATAAAATAAACATAATAAACCTAGTAAACTCCTTTGGACAATCGCAAACTTCTTTCGCCGAGTCACTGGGCTGAAAGTCTCCGTTATCGACATCGTTAGTCAATTTTTCCAGAAAATTATTCATATCATCACTGTCAGTATCTGCTGCTTCTTCTGCATTTGCTTTTGCACAAATGTTTTTACTGCCTTCAGTACTTGACATGTTAACACTCTTAACTTTCCCTGATTTATGTAACTTTCTAATTGGAAATAAAAAATCAGAAAATGACTGTCATAAAAGATTGAGAGCGAAGAGAGAACAATTAAAATGCTGCTATTATTTTACATGCTGCACGTATTGTTAATAGTTGAAACCTTCATTTGGTACAATACTACACTTCGCCTATAGAATACCATGTAAATCGTACCCCTAAATTGGCAATTGCTATCTAGAAACGCATATAATAAATTGCAACACAGAATGGAAAGTCAGAAACAATTAGTGTCACACACTTTGAAGATATTTATATCCAAATTAGTTCAACACACTGTGTAATGAAATTTGCAATTCGTTGGTAACTGGTAAATGCACTGTTTAAACAATATTACTTGTGGTAGAATGCCTTTTGGAATTTGCATGCCCCATACTGTTGTACCCCGAATACCACCTTGAGATATATTGGTATAGGTATCAAGGTTTTGGTAGACACCATGGATTGTCTTTTCGGTCCATGAATTCGATTATTAAAAATAATAAGTTTTGCTAGTTTTTCACAAAATTAATAACTAGTTATGCATAATCGACAGGAAACAAAACTGTATGGTCTAGTGGCTTATTTGTTTCCAGCTACTAGTTGTGTAACGAGAGAGAGAGTTGCCTTGAGTATGAAAGCTTAATGTGAAACTAGTTGTCCTCTCTAACTATGCAAGGTATAAATAATATCAGCCTTCTTCCTATGAGATATTAAATGCTTTTAGGGTTTGAGATTTACTATTTACAGATACTGTACTATGTATGAAACAAATATTGAAACATGCAAAGATCATATTGTAAGTCAAGGTTTAGGATTACAATTAAGGTTTTTACTATACACGTTTTTATGCATTCACTAGATTCATTACATAGAAGAATACAGGGTCACTAAAATGTTGTATCATGGAGTGGATTCAGAGAATGCATGTGTCCTCATACCTCAATATAATACATATTAACTGTTATATTTAATCCTTTCCGATTGCCCTGGAGCAAAAAATGGTTTCAGTTTACAAACTACATGAACATAGGTACCTAATTATTTTGCCTATCATCACGCAATTATATATATGTGAAAAGTTTTAAGCGACCTAATTTTTATTGGTATTGCCGAAAGCACGAAACAGAATTTTATTTTACGATGATCTAATATTATATAAATAATTACTATATTAGATTGTAGTTAAAAAATGCTTAGCAATCATAAAATAGTATTCATGATGATGTAAGATAATAAATCATCATGTCGTAGTGGAAGATTTAGAAAAGTAAATACTAAGAGACTCTATACTATCTACATATAAGGGAGATTGGTATATAAAATCTGCCGTACGCTGCCTTTGAAGTATGAATGGCAACAGAAGGATTAGTTAGGTAGATTTGATAAGAGCAACTCCTCTGAATACCATTATTGTTCATTTGTTGAACCAAAGTTAGTAATAATCATATTCAATGTATGGATGTTTCATTTGGTGTGTCGCCCCTGTAGAATTATTTTTGCTGTTTCGGTAAAAGATTCTAGGAAGAATGGATTTGACGTATGGTTCGTTATCTTTATCCCCTTATCTTCAATGCCAAATATACAAGTCGTAGATATTGCATCACAAACCAAATACAACTGTGCACACTGCACACAATCAGTTGAGTATAACCGATTTTGTATAAGCGAACGTATTAATTCACATTTTCAGTGGGTATATTTTAGGGTTTTCTGAATAAGCAAAACTTTTTTCTTCATCGTAGGGCTAATTTAGAAGTAAACATCAGGAACCTCACTCACTTACACACACTCATTCAATAAGTTACTAATCCTCAATGTTCTTTTTCACATTATTCACATGATTCCTTCTACGAAGAAGTAAAAATCTACCCGTGAGTCTAATCTGGGCCTATAGGCAACCATGCGTAGAGAATTATACCCGTTCAGCCCACCAGCTTTAATACAATTTTAAGTACGAGCAAGTATACACTAGAACATTTAGAGTTAAAAAGACATTGTTTATAAATACGATTTCTATTAGTCATTCAACACACAACATTCTACCCCCATTCTTCATGTTTTTGTATTTCAAGGAAGCTGAATCTATTATAGATACCTTCGACTGTAGTAATTGTTTAGAACGTGTTTTCAGAAAAAGTGGTTGAATTTTAGGCATACACCTTAGCCTAGGCCAAATGATCCAAAACCACATTAGGCCAGATGGTTTTGGATCCTTTATAATTTAATCTTTAATGGAATGGCAGGCTTTTTCTAGTGAGGATTAGCCTGAGCCTAAGACTTATTATTTGCTAAGGTGGAGGTACTAGTACTACATGATGTTTTGTAATTACTATTATAATTAAAAATCCTTCTTGAGGAAGCACTACGGGCATTCCTCAATCAATAAAAGCTACTCAAGTAGTAGGAAGGAAGATTAGGAAATCTCTACTTACTTAAGTAGGTACTAAATAAACACAGAAGATCTTCCCAATGTTTTAATCTTCCGACAGCTAAACTAACACTCATGATAAATTGAAAATCATGATAAAGCAGATAACATGAAAGAGGCATACATACAAAGAGGGCTCTTGGCTAAGAGCATTATAGTTCTATATGTATTCAAAGAGAACCAGAAAGAGTTACGAGGAAGATTCTGCTGTTCTTAAGCCCACGTGTATTCATTTTGTTTCATTGTAATTCTAAACCTTTTATTCGTAGTAATGAAATTGATCTCATGTACTAAATTGTGCTCCCACGTCACAAATCGCCTTAGAATGCATGTACACACCTTTCGGCCTTCTAAATATTTACCTTATAGGTACTTTTAGCGCATTTGGAAACGCCTATATTCACCCACATCATCAGCAAATTCTCTGTTTCTATTCTAGCCAACTTTCAACTCCATTGCAATTGGTTGAGTTTGAGTTGCAGGCTCTATTGCGGATAAATAATTCATATATTCTTGCGAATACCTCAATGTCACGTCTAGGGCATATCTTTGAAGAACCGGATAAATTGATACTTCAGGCAAATTATGCTGGCGCAACGTTATTCAGCACGAGGCACAAACCATTGTTATCTTTCGGTCTTTTGGGTGTAATCTTCTTACTTTGATTATATGGATTATGAATAACGTTTGAGTTTTATATTAAATACACCTTATGCATTGCAAACCAACGCAATCTAATTGTTTTCATACAATATATGAGTTTTTATAACTTATTCTTGTAGAAATATACTTGAAGTACCTTCATAGTACCACTGCAGATAAATAAAGGTTTGCGTTACATAAAAAGAGTACCTTGGTAAGCAGTCATTATTGTAGAATCAAGTTTAGTCAAGAGCAAAAAAATCCGTGTAATTTTGCACAGGTACCTTCCTACACCAAAGACTAATTATTACCCAGTAGTTATTTCGGTGAAATGGGCTACTTACAAAGTAGGAGTTAAATTACCTATCGATGCTTGTCAATTGCCAATTATGTGCACAAGAAACCAGAACGGATGATGTGGTTGCACAATGTTATTTGCATTAATGGATTAGCACAGTAGTGCCTGCACATTCCATCTCAATCGCGTAAGATTATACCTCATACGTGTGCATAAAGCTGAACGGTTGGTACCTGTCGTACCTTGTACTTGTACTATACAATGTACTTATTTTATATCTCCAGAATTTTATTCCTCTATAGGTATACCTTCTACTTAGACGAATGACCTATTTACAAGAAGTGTCTATGTACAATACAGAATAAAATTGTATTATTATCCATTTGCAGAGCTACAGATATAAAAAATAAATACCTACTCGTAATTGCCTAAGGCTCTTTTGTGTGGTACAACTTGATTAGCTTTCAGGGTTCAATCGATCCTACACCCTGGTTGACAGCTAAACCTGAATAGAATTGGCAATTGGGGAGAAAATAGTTTAATGACTTACTCGTCTAGGTCACCGTCTTCTAGTAGCATTAGAGAAGAATTCATGTTGAAAGTGGTGTGCTTTTCACGTGTGAAGTGATTGGATTGTCTTGGTCTGATTATTTTTCAGTTCTAAACTGAAAATCCAGGAGAATCGAAGCGAAGAGCAATTAGTGTTCCAAAAAGAATGCGATTTTTCCACTACACTGGACTCATTTTTCTGGAGTTTACTTTTGAAGGTTTCCAGATCCAAAGATTCCTGCAATTAATAATGCAAACAACCTTATTCTACAAGAAGTCATAGAGTAGGTACTTCGATGCATACATAAATGGAGTATTGATTCTAAGAAGTTTTTCTCAGCTTAATTTAATTAGTATTACTTAGCACAGTTTAATGAAAAATGCGACCAAAAATACTAGCCTGAACATCCATTTCATTCCAGTGTTAACAAAGGTGTAAATAGAAAATATGTAGAATTTTATTTGGCTAATTCTACATATAATTGCATGTAGTAAATGATGCAAAGGAAAGAAAAAAGTTATAAAAGATGCATACTCCAAGACTATACTAGAGATTTAAATCAAACCGAGTTGGTCCATTTGACAATTTCCATTACATCTTAGCTAACTCAGTATTGCAGCTTTTTAGTAAAAAAGCTGCAATACTGTATTCGATGATTAAATCTAAGTAGCAATCTAAAATGAAAGTTTTTTACACAGAAAAAGCTATGATCAATGCAGTGAAGCATTAAATCTTTCATAGTTTTCATTAAATTTTTACATGCATCAGTCAGAATATACTAGTAATATTTTATCTATTTATGATATAAACCGTAGTTTACGTACGTATACCTATAAATCTTATTCTAGAATTCTATTTATTACTATGCAAATAGTCTGAAGCAGTGATGGAGACATCAATCCATAACGCTACAAGCTACACACTACAGATATTACTAAAACCAAAGGGCAAACGTTAAACTGGTGTAAAGTAAACAGACAAACTGTAAAGTAGAGCTTGTGGGCTAGCCTGCATTGTATTGTATGTATCTCAGTTGAAAGTGTGTAAATATTTCATTTCTATTGACTAAAGTCTATTATTTGAAAATGAATTCTAGTCTACTTTGTATGTATAAAGTAGGTTGGAATCACAAGAGAAAAGCTCAAGGTTCATTACATATTACATTACACGTGTGAGCAAGTTTCTTTAGGTATGTCTCTTTCCTTCTCTGCATCCTTATTGATACAACTACACAACGACAGTATTATAACATATACACATTTCAACAACATGCATTTACCTAATTTACATGATTAAATTGATTTCTACTCATTGCATGACCCACTGGATCGAACAGAGTCAATATGTAACTTCATTCAACCTTATAAGATTAATCCAATTGCCAAAATCGTGACATGTATTATTTCTAGTATCATATACATGTCACACAGCATGAAATCTATTTTCTTTCTCGAAAGTATGAATGTTTCACTGCTTGAAATTCGAGAGTAAAATGCAAGCATGACATGTTTTACTAAAAGAATGTAAAGGGTATAAATCTATAGTTTGTGCTCGTCATCAGTGCATTGTATTTGTATTGTATTTGTACTTATATCGATTATCGATCCGTGCTTTTGTGTTTGTATTTGCACCATACATTAATGTCTATAAGACCTAAGATGTAATCTAATGTGAATGTATCGCTGGAAAATAGTCAACACGAGTCGCTGTAAACACTTGGACAGCGAAAGTGCACTTCAGCAAGTTTCAATTGAAATAGGTCTCACGTACACGTACAACGTAAAAGTGTGATACATATAGGTGATAGGGAAGAGACAGCAGGGCATTCTAGTTACATAAAATCATGAGGTACTTGAAAGTGAGAACGACAAGCAAGACGACACACTCAGCAAAAATAAAATTACATTTCCTCACAATCTACATGACAATACTGAGAATTAGAGTCTACTCGTTTGCATTTGCTCAACTATGGCTCTGGTAACCGTAGATCGGAACCTTTATAATAAGTTTAAAAAACTTCGTGTATGAATTCCAGGAAATTTTCGAGTTGTATGATGTGCTTAAAATACATACAGGAACTTTTTTGCGCTGTATACAGAAAAGCACAAACTTTTTTGTAGAAAATTACATGAACTTCCTTTTTACATTTTTTGCATTAAGTGGTGCTATATTTTATACACGTAAATTGCATGATGACTGTAACGCAAGTGTATAGCAAAAATAAAGTGAAGGTGATAGGGCTTAATACAAGAATGCAGTACACTTATTAGATTTACCTATGGCTCTAGTATGGTATAACAGATAACACTGTTATATTCAATACATATAATGTAATGTAGTTGTAAGACACAACTAGGATTATAGCAAAAAACAATGACAATAAAATTCTCAATGGAGCATCTTTACGCTGACTCCATGTACTACAATCTCTATGTAAGTTAGCTATGGGCAAAAGAAATTCAATCTCTAAAGACAATGCAATAACGTGGGCAATTTCAAGATGTAAATAAGCTCAAAGAATTAAAGCGAAACAAGTGGAAAGACTAAAGAAGATTGAAGAGAAAGCAATTTTGAGTAAATTTACACACGTGAAAGGAATGCAACAAATATCAATCACACACACTATTATGAAACTATTGGACAAAGCTGAAAGAAAAGCAGTATGTATGTAAATGTAACAAGATTTCAGTGTTTGTAATGCTAATGCATGGTGATGGGGATTATAAGACCCAGCCCTACAGGCTCAAGGCCAGCAACGAACAGAGAACACAACAAATAAATGGTCAGACTACTATACACATAGCTGGTTTCTTTTACAATGAAACTATTGTCTGTGATTGTGCTGTATATACACTACATATTATATCAAACTTAATGAATTTGGCTTACATAATAGCCTAAAACTGAAGACTAACAAAAGAGCAAATGGTAATAAAGATGTAGGTATATGAGTCTAGGATGAAATGTTAGTCGAAGCAGCAAGTTTACAAGAGTAATAATAGGATGATCTTTATGGGACTCCCTGGTTTATACCTTATGTTAAAGAACTGCCGTTGCTAGTGTATAAGGCTAGTATAAACAAACCTTTTGGCCGTGGCCTATACACACATTATAGATCAAACAGGCAAGAGAAAGAGAAAGTTTACAGATGCTAATACACAGTGGAATACTCGATCATTGTAAACAAGATAGTACTAATAACGTATTACTACTTAGTTTTAAAGACCTAAATTATAATATAGCTTTAACTACTCCATGTACAAGTGTATTAAGAGAGTGGTTTATGAAAATAAAAATTAATAATTTATTACCAGAGTGGTGAAAGCACATGAAGACACAGACTGGAAATCTTGTGATTGAAGGAGGTCTGGGCAATGCACAAGGAATGTCAGATTGAAGTAAGTAGCAGTAGCACCCTAACCTAGTTTTGGGCAAAAGAATCGAATTTGGAGCAGAAGCACAGCTCCTCTACCCTCTCCTACACAGTACACACCATCAAGCTGCATGCCTGCAGTATAATATGTCAGAATTGTGTATAGTCGAACGAGCATTGGAACGTATACAAACCCCACACCACATGTAAACTTCGGTGTATACGGAGGACTACGCTTTGTAAGCCACTATTCTTATATTATCATCATCCAGTTTGTTCTAGCTTTCCAGCTCACCTACGGGCTATACGGCTACTACGGGTACAACTAGCACTACAAAGCCATGCTCAGACTAAGGAACATTACACAGAACTACAAGATATGCATTGGGAGTCATTCGTTCAGAACTGAACAGATAAACACGGCAACTGAAATAAGCGTTCCTTTTCTCATGAATGACTTCAGCAAGCGCAAACAGAAAAATGCGAGCCTGGAGAAAAAAAAAGAAAAGACAAGGAAAAACTAACACAGCTACTGCTACATGCACCCACGACTTTTGGGAAAGTAATCATTACTTTGAACGTCTTGGAAAGACATGACTCAGCCATTCATACATAGTTGGACTTGGAAATGAATAAGGGCTTATACAAGTTTACTTCAAACGAGCCCCACACCCATTGTGATGAGAATGCGATCTGCACCTTTAAATGACAAAAAATACTTTAAATTTTTATCGCTTCTGTAAACTTCTTTATATAGAAATCTGGAGATTGCAGGAGGATGAAAAGGAAAGATGGATTTTGTGTAGGTAGGTAATAAGGTCCTTTCAAGTATACTCTTCTTGCGTAAAACTTGTTACAGTTTTTTATGACGTAAGTATTACTAATAAAGTAGCAGGAAATAACGTGCCAAGGGATTAGACTAAAACTTCACAGTGTATAGTGTGTTAGTAAGCTTACTAAGAAAATAGTAAGCTCACACTCACAAGTCCTTGTAATAGTTTCAGGAAGCTAATTGTATGAATAAGAATTAATAGTTAAAAAAAGTAGGCTTACACAGAAAGTTAACAATGAGTTCACTTAGGTTAAGCATTATAGTCACTTTTATAAGCAAGAATGCCTCTTTCATACTCATCCTACTAAAAAACGAACTCTCATTATTATACCTAATTGCCTAAACCTAATTGCAATTAAATCATTAACAAATTTACTTACTACAATTAGTAACTCTCTCTCTCTCTGTCTAACAAAATAAAATATTTTAGAATCTAGGAATTAAAATGGTCTCAATAAGCATATCATACCTAATACTACATACTAAGCATTAAATTATATTAATGTTATGTACTATGATTAAGTATTTTTTCGTTTTGAATTAAACTGTCTTAATGTGTATGTGTCTTTGCCTTATTGACAAGGTTTCAAAGAGCATGAATGATGATCATTAAAATAATTACGCTTTTTCGTTGCTTAAGCTTAAACTAAAGCTAGCATAATATATTGCATACGATACAAAAAGACATGAAATTTTGTTAATTCATAAATAATGAACTTCGGTTCAAAATTATAGTACTTCGAATTTTATGATATGTTGTATGTAAATGTAACGGGAAACATATGCTGATTAGAATGAATGGACATAAATTAAGGAACCTTTATTATTAAGAATATAAATCAAGTCAAAACATTGCATTATTTGTTGAGTAACTTTCCCAATCTCAACTTATATTTTGTGCAAAACCCTCCTGGAAGCT
>JAQFYB010007709.1:0-10514 GCA_034694085.1 Pogonognathellus longicornis
TATTTTAATTTTCAGTACATATGCACTTTTATATAGTTTGGAATGTCAGGAAAACGATAGAAGGAATAAAAAAAGTTGAAGTTCACGTAGAAATTTAGCCTTTATTATGCTAACGCCGACTTTTTGTTCTCTGTGCGATGCCGTGAAATATTCTGTCCTGTGTGTGAAACAAGACTGCGACCCCAATAAACATGCATCGTTGGAACAATACTGCAACAACCCATGATTGGTTGAAAAACGATAGCATTGCATACTTATATTGAATCTACATTGTAGAAATGTTGCTACGGCAAGATTGTGTATTACAAAATTATTTTGCCTTGAAAAATTATTGAATCTTTATTGAATTTTAATCATATAAAAATAACATAATGTCTGGGTTGAATCAATAAAGTAAAAGCCAGCATTAAAATATCATTGCATCTTCACCATTGATTCAAACTATTTACAGTTGTATCACTGCAATTTTGAGTTGAGTTCAGCTCAAAAATCATAATTGATTTTGCAATGATGATTCAACTTGATCATGTTGTTGAGCGAAATAACAACAATTAGAACAGTATATTGTATGTGTATAATAAGAAAGGCAGGTGAGAGAAGTGGAGGGGGTCGTGGACTGAAAGAAGCTTCAGCAGAGCGGGTGAATGGTAGTCGATCCTAGGTGGGAGCATTAATTTGCATTTTTTTGTTTTTATCATTGTAAAATCATTGTAGTGCAATACTGCTCCAATTATAATTCACAATGTTGATTCGTCAATTATTTGCTGCCACTCACAACTTCATTTCAATGATTGCTGATTTTCATTGCTCCAACAAAGTAACAACGATGCGATGTTTATTGGGACATCAGAACCAGATGGACATTGCAACAAGTTGTGGTCGTGAATTCCTCGAACGTTTTCAAACTGCAGTCTATGTCTATTTAAATTTGAAAGTTTGAAATGAATTGAAGTAAATGTACATTTAAACTTTAACTGCTATGTGCTATACTATAATATGTGATAAATAAATATAATAAATTCTATATAAATGTTATGATTTGGCAGTATGTAATAATTTTCATGTTCATAAATGAACGCATGGAAAACCTCTACCAATTTTGTACAGTACTTCTTGTAGCATAATAGGCGTTTCCAAATAAATTGGATAGATTTTATTTTGTCTTGAGACGAAATAGGTTGAAGTAAGGCCGACGATATGCGTAGAGTTGTTATTTTGATATATTTTATTGTCGTCGAGTGTACTTTGTAATCAAACAATAAGCTTGTTATGTGAATGGTATTAAAATGTCACAATCAAATCAAAAGCGTAAAAGGATGTGGTAATTTCATGGACGCATGGAAATTTTTAATAAATTAGGGTTGAAGTTTCGCTCATAGCGTCATAGTCATGCATACATAGTTAAATCTAAATGCTTTGACTGAAGTGACTTGGATTCTTCAGTAATTTATATAAATGATTGCGTCGATACAGAGTAACATGTTATTAACCTAATTAATTGTGCTGTATCCTTGTATATTATATTGGAATAGTAGTAAATATTCTGTAATACATCATTAAATGAAACGTTACTACAAATTCAATACATTAATGTACATACATGTGTAATATTACAACTAGCAATTGTCGCGAGTGCAGAATCGGTCTCATACTGTATTCACGATTTGGTTTCGGAGGGGAGACGTCAAAATGTTAATAAAAATTACACGTGCGACAAATTAGAGCCAAAATCAACTTACAAAGTACCTCAAATTCTCTTGGAGCACGAAAATGTTTGTGATTTATGATAGTTTTAATAAAATAACCTCTTTTTTGGAATTCCGGGGTACGTGTTCTAGTGCCCTGCCATATGCCATTAGATACAGGCTAAGTTTCATACATAGCAATTGATATTATATTGGTAGTACCAATTTGTTACTCGCCGTATTTAAAAACCAAAAATTTGCTGATATACAGTCAGCGTGAATGGTAAAATAATATATTGAAAGTTGTTACACTGATAGTTGAGATTCTTGGTTATAATATTTGAGATTCTATGTTATACATTCTATGATATTAAATTACATAACACTGAGTCCACAAAACCTTTTCTATTAATAATATAAACCTAACGGTAATTTAGAACATACTTTACAATACAATTCTATGACCCAACCTTGAGCCTAAATAAGATAAGAGAAAATATAATCAACAACATGTTATTGTAAGTCTCTCAACAAACAATGTAATGTAAAAGTATAAATAATAAAATCCTGCACTGTAATTTAATCATTCCAACTCCACTCGTAGAAGAGAATGGAACACAGTCGGAAGTGTTACCTTTAGCAATACTGTACACCAGAACCTTTACTCTTGCTACAGCTACAGATTTTCTGTAAGGTTCAAGTAGAAAAGAAATATAAATGTAAGAAGTAATAAATAGAAATGGGCAAACAAGAATCTAGAAATAAAACTAGAAATAAAAGAATACCTTGAACCCTTTGTGTACCCTTAAGAATAATTAGCTGTTGTCCTCATTTCTAAGAAACTGTTATTGTACTAAAACTCTCTAAAATTGAATTTAGTTAAGGAATGGAATGTAACTATTTTATATAAATATGACTGAAAATAATGTAAAGTGTAAGAAATGCGGAGAACATAGTCTGCGAAGGTTGTAATTGAACTCTCCTTGCAAGCTACCTAGACTATTCTCTACATTCTCCTACCTTTTCCAAACCCACACATTTGTTCAAATATATTATTTCTAAAATATAAATATTATACAAAATAAAAACTAAAACTCTCTCCACTTAAAACCTGAACTAAACAGACTTTACTTATAACCTATAGATATAAATTCGGTCTAACTGTTTCTTACAGAGCTAAGGGACCAGAAGAGTTTCAGATACATATATAGATATTATTATATTAACACATTTAAAATCTTATAAAGGTTATAGATATGTACCTTATTAGTTTCTACACCATTATCTGTACAAGCTAATTTATTGGTAGACATCTTGCCGTATGTTTTGTTGTTTCCCACAAAATCTATTCCCCTTTCCATCTTAGATGTTTCTCAGTACATACATACCTACCCCTTTCAATATTTTAAAATCACAGCTATTCGGATAAACAATTTTCCTTACCAATTATAACACCATATTTTTCACGTTTACTATGCGTGTTGTAATTAACTATATTGTTTATTCACAACGTATCATCAATTTTCTTTAAAATATTTCTATAGTAAATATGATATCCACGTTTTAATCATTTTATAGATATCATTTTGCCTTCAGATTATTTTCAAAGTCATACAGACACTTTTGTATAATACTTTACGATTTTAGCAAATCATAAGTTTTTCAAGTTTCTTAGCTATTCTTATATCAGGCATATTTTATTTAATGCTACGGCTATTTCAAAAGCTATGTGTTAGATAGATATATTTTTACCATAATGCTAGTTCGCAATCATTTTCCACTTTATGACAGTATATGCACACAAATATAACATATTCAGGCAATACCAGCCCAATTTCTGAGTTATTTTCAGTTTTACATTTGCCGCAAGAATACCGCAAGCAAATCATATATTATACACTCAAAACATATTTTCAAGATAGCTTGAAACCTTATTGCTATAATATAGCATCGGTGTTAAATCTCATTTGTCGGTTCATTCATATACTGATTTACACGTTCAATACACACCGATGTTGTATTCATAATATTGCCTAGGTGTACTATTTTCTAAAATTTTGACGCATCAATATAATTTGACTTATTTTAATTAGCTATAAAATATATCTACACATATTTCGATTTAATGCATTACAATATTTTGACATTGTAACAAGCCAAATCGTCTAATTAACAACTCGTACTATAATTTCAGCCTAGCTAACTGTTATTTAGTATAATCATTTCATATATTATATGTGAGTTTGTGAGTAAAGTAGAAAGAAGAAAAGTATTGTAGCAACAATGGGAGACGACGACGAAACGCAACAACCGACAACAATCGTCCTCCAATCCAACAGCTTACGGTAACCAATTTACGTGTATGGAAGCTAAGAATGGAACCAATCTTAAAAGCACGAGCATGAGGTGTTGGACATCGCAGAAGGAAAATATATCCCTTAGACAGCAACAGTCCGCGGCAGCAAAGAATATATCACCTACGGGAAACAAGTGGACGAACTCAGAAATGCATTAATATCTGCAATTAATAACAAACTGGTTGAAGCTGCCGGACACCTAGAAACTCCAGCCGAAATTTGGAGAAAGCTTCACTCAATGTACGTTCAAAACACAAACTCTTCCTTCTAAGCCCCATCGGCCAGAATAGTGTTGTAAAAATGTTAACATTCAGAACTTGGCAAATCAACTAAAAACTATGGGAATTGCCTTAGACGAAGATACGGTTGTAACAAGAGTGATAGCGGGACTAGACTGGTAACGTTTTGAATCCTTCAGGGAGGCGAGGAGAAGCGTACATGAAAAGGACGCAAGAATTACAGCAGTGGGAGATTCATTCAGAGGAAACGTTTACCCTGGAACCTACTGTATACAATCAACCCTCGTACCGACCATCCTCCAAAAAAGTATTTGTAGACGCGCGCAGAGGTGAAAACCTCGCATGACAATAGAGCAAATGCGAGAGCACAAAAAACAATCAAGTGCTACGGCTGTAACAATATGGGACATTACAAGTCGGAATGAAGAAATAATAAAGAAAAGAGTCCAAACAAGAATCCAAACCTAAACCAGAAGAAAAAAAGAATAGTCGGGGGTTTAGAGGTGCATTCGTTGCACTCTCCAACACTTCTAAATATGGGGAATTGGAACATGAATTTGTGAATAACAGCGGCTCTGAAGCACATGTATGTAGTCATTTGGGGATTATTACGTACGAAAAATACGAAAGACCTAGGGTTTCATTGACTGCAATTGGAGAAAATATGATATTGCTTGGGCACGACACTGTGGAAATAGAGGCTCTATACGACAGACAAGTTTTTACCGATTGAACTTCATAATCTACAATACTGCCTAACAAGTCCCAATCTATTTTGTAAAGGCATAATGATCGAGAACGGTTACGACTACGAGTGCAGGAAGAAGAAGGGACGTTTAGTACAGGAGAAGAATGGAATCGATTATATCGAAATCGAACCCCGAGGCCGCCTCCAAATACCTGTATCCCGTCCTATAGTAAGTATGTGATTTGCGGCGATTTATTTTGAAGATAAGGAACAGCCGAATACAAGTGTATAGCCTATTTGTGAAAACCAAATAACTTTACAAAGTAGACTCGGCCAAATAAATACGAAGTACATTCTCAACACAATAAGACAAGAGGCTGCACATGGCTTGGGCAGAATGGAATTGGAGTGTGCAAGAAAACGAAGGCGACTAAGCTGCTTTATACTCCAGTCCAAAAGGCTGCAAAGTTTAATGTTAGAGAATGTGTCGATACAGATCTGGCTCATGCATCATACTACTCAACCTACGGCAACCTATACTACCTACTAGTTAAAGATGCAACTAGTAATTTCAGACAAGTGTATGGCCAGAAGACAAAAACAGTCGAGGAGACTGTTAACAATCTTACACCTATTTGTAACTTTACAACCTTTAACTTTTCGTTCTATCCTCTTTCAATACAATAGCATTATTTCCATAGAACTGAAAATATTTGTCAAGCAAAACATGTTGTTCTAAATAATTCCAAATGTACCATAAAAACATTTTACTATACATACCGAAACAATTGTAAAACGCGAGACATTTAAAAAGTAGACTTTCGTGAGTACAGCTGATGTGACTCTAGTTTTAGGAAGTACGTATACGGGATTATAGCCCAGTACAGAACCCTTGAACGAAGGAAACTGAGACTGCCTATCTCTCTACACTTTATAAAATATACCTACCTACATACCATAACCAAGGTATAAAATAAAAGTTTTTTAACTCTATTGTTCTGAAATAAAAGCAGTGCACAAATACGTAAATTTATACCCCCACAATGTTGCATACAGATTCATGAATCTTTAAATACTTAAAATACATAATCCCTCAAAACACATTCAGAAAAGCAGTTGAGCCATTAACAAGGGCCTTTAAAACTTTTTCAGTCTAATAAGTACTCTTATTCCAGAAACCCTTTAACATAAATGGTATGAAACCCAGCTCTACCCTGAAACCCATTTCAAGTCTGTGTAAAATTTTATTCGTCGGTTTTTCATTCTGTTACTTGTGACAATTTGATTTTGAATCCTAGAAAACCTGTCTCTCGACATCCTCGCATTCGATTATGACTTATGTTTGTGATATGACGATTTCATCCACATTAAAGCCCACGAAATTTTTTTTTCTCATCGAATCCTTAGATCCTGTGTCGAATCGTCTCATTTGGACTTTGCAGTTGGACGATCGCTCTTCTCTGATTGTACGCCAAAATACTCTGTGGTGTATTCTTCCGTCTTAACATTTTCTACTCTTGCCCCTCGCTGATTTCATCCCTACTCTCATTCAACTTCTCAACATGGTTCCCCTACCATTTCCACTGAGCGACTTCCGCAACCCCTCCCCAAACATTGTAAAATATCTAAAATAACCAAAAACAAGTTGTTATTGTAAAATATCTAAAATAACCAAAACCAAGTTGTTATTGTAAAATATCTAAAATAACCAAAACCAAAATGTTATTGTAAAATATCTAAAATAACCAAAACCAAGTTGTTATTGTAAAATATCTAAAATAACCAAAACCAAGTTGTTCTTGTAAAATATATAAAAAAACAAAAACCATGTTATTATTGTAAAATATCGAAAAAAACAAAAACCAATTTGTTATTGTAAAATATCGAAAATAACAAAAGCCAAGTTGTTATTGTAAAATATCGAAAATAACAAAAGCCAAGTTGTTATTGTAAAATATCTAAAATAACATATTTTCTTTTTAATTGATTAGTACTAATTTTAATATCTATACGTAAATACTTAAGATAAAAATACATGGTCAAAGAATTGCCGATGTGAAACATTACTTACAATTTTATTATTGGAAATGTTGTGATGTTTCACTTCGTCCTAAGTCATGCAGATGGAAAATGCAGTAGGTACCTATATGAATATCTGTAAGTGTTTACAATGTAACTCAAAATTATCGTAACACAACCTAAATTATTATGTTATTGAGATCGGCATTTCCTTTATCATTTCTTATTATGTGCATCCTCTGTTGTTATAAATATGAGTACATAAATACTTCAAAAGTTAGTCACGTTCCTCTGTCTCAATAAACACAAAGCTCACTCCCGATAATTGTCTTCACATCTTGAAAATCATTCCTATCTTACTATCATTTTATTTATTTTCCAACTCATTTCAAATACATGAACCAGATCCAACACATTATCTTTTTATACAATCCCTGTAAACCCGAAACACAACAATATCTTTCGTCATTACGTAATAACCGATCCGTGAATGAACCAATAAAACACGTAACATAATTTGGTGCCGAAACAAATATTGGTTTTACGTATTGTTTCCGCCGTTGAAGACCTTTTTTGGCTGTCGTTTTCGCTTTACTTCAGGTAATATTTACAACGACTTCAATATTTAATATTGATTTAGACTTCTGACAATAAAAATTATATAATATATAGAAGTACCTAATATAAGAATTCCAACCACCTGTTATTGGCACCTTCAACTTAGAATGACAATAAGAACAATATTATTGTAAATTTACATATAAATTCTACTCAAAGTGTAACCAAGAGCAGATTGTACTTTGACTTTGAAAGGAAAAACATCTTTACTGTAAACAAAAAATTAAAACACAAAATTTCAAACTTTATCTACCAATTCGGTTTAAATAAAACTTTATCATTTAAAAAGATAATCAACCAAAATTTAGCTTTTGTAAAATCGTTTCAAAATATTTAAATACACATACACGCGCAATAGGTTCTTTTAATAATAAATATGTTTAAATAGCCTAACAGACTGTTTAAACCTCCGATTTTTGAATTTTTTTATTAAATATGTTACTTACGGTATATTTCGTTCAAATCCTTATTGTTACAATCATTTCTAGGATTATCTATATAACATATATATCTATATAATAAAATCACTTCTTCAAAACATTTCCTAAAAGCAATAAAATGTAAACCAACAAAAATATCTCCTAGAATAATAAATGTTTAACCTTGTACTTTAAGTAATCTTTGTAAACATGTTATTCTAAAAGACTAAAAGAAAAACAACCTAACAGAAATTCTCTGAGTATAAAGACTCTGAACATTTTACCAAATTGTATCAGTACTCTTCTAGATTTACAAGATGTAAAAACTTACATTTTACTTCTGACTTCTTCGTTAAAATCTATTAAATATTAAATAAAATAAAAATTCTTTCTCCAAAAAAACTATGAGTAAACTCTTATCTTTATTTCATAATTTCCAACTCAAAAATTATAACATTAAAATAGATATATAAATAAGGGCCTTTAGATTATTCGTTCCTAAAAGAGAGGAGACGAACCATAAGGATTACATATAATAAATAAATCCTTAAATAGTGTATCACTTATATATTCTGATTAACATCGAGTAGATTATCCGTTATTAATCCCTATTCAATGGACATTTTTACATTTAAAATATCGTATTTCAACAATTTTCCTCCCCTGCTCTGTTATTTTATAGGTACTGTTAGTTTTTCATAGTTATTAATCCCGAGTTTAAAATAATTTAATGCTTGAATACTTTTACCTACATGAGACCTTATTTAGAAGGTGATTTAGGATATATCACTTAATTACCATTTCTTAATGGAATTTTTTTACTTATGTTCACACTACCATGTGAATTTTATTTTTGTTTGAGGAAATACATATTTCTCAATTTACCTCAAAGAAATGTATTATGCACGATTAAAGTTACATTAAATATGCTTTAAATATATCTCCGTTTACGAGTTCAAAGATACTCATTTTACAGTACTATGATATTATACATACAATATCTTTTCAGTAAAAATATTACTGATGATGAAATACAAAATGATGATACAATGATACAATCCACCATCTTTAGTCATGTTGAAATTTAATAACCTTATACCCAGAGTTCGATATTTCACGGGAAAAAAACAAATTTCGCAATTTTTCCCAATTTTCCCAGTGGGTAAAAACGGGAAAAAATGCTTTTTGTGGACTATTCGGACATTTTTTGAAATTATTGAGTTCGCTGAATAAAAACGATGTAAATGATACCAAAAAAGTTAATTAAATGTATGAAATTTAAAGAAAAACTACAATAAGTTGGTGTAAATTTCCCGCTTAAGTGGTAAAAAAGGTTTTTTCCCAGTGGGAAGTCGAACGCTGTTTATACCTAATTACAAATTAGCTACGTGTAGTTAAGTATTTATTTTCTATATATTATACACTATATGTACGATTACTCATTACGAAGTTTCTATAACCCCATGTTGCATGATTGCGCGAAGATATATTTATAAATCATCAAATACCTTATATTGTTATAATATATTTTTTCTTGCTGTTATTTTTGCACTAAAAACTATTTGGCCACCCAAAATAATATCTTTACATTTTGGTTAAGCTTTCCCTATATTTATATCATACGGGGACGTTTGATTTTGCGATTGTGAGGTATGTTACTTGAATTTTGGGTTATAAACCAAAACCAACCACCTAAAATCGCTTGAACCGTTTCCTTTAATAACACAACGACTTAACCTTCACCTTTTCTTTGTGATCTTCAATAATATTCTGTATACCTTATAACTATATTTCTATGATACCCTAACGGTACTTATAGAATAAATCCTGTCAAAACCACCCAAACTTTTAGTATAAATACATTTTATCATTCTTCATCATTCGATTCCAAGATACAGACTCTACTACATCTCCGTAGTGCTCTCCGAAACTAGGACTATAGAGCCTATAATAATTCTACGAACAAAACGTTTTACACGTCTAAAACTAAATTCAACTATATACCTATATAAAGTAAAAGTTATCTTTACTAAAAGGATTCAGGTGACCATGAAATCTCGATTTATAACATATATTAATCTATTATCATGCACTACATAAGTATCCTCATATCACCAAATTATTCACCCCAAAATATTTCGTCCAAATGGACCGTTAGATGAATCATCCTAATAATAAATATCTTAAGTCATTACATTAACCGATATGTAAATGAACCAGTAAAACACGTAACACCTATTACGGTTAATAACAGTGAACTATTATAAGCCCGACATTTATATTTCAATGTCCCAAATTCAGATTTGTCTATAGCCTATATGTGGACGACACACCAATTTCTTCAAATGACACACTATGAGATTACACAACATTGTGTGCGCTCTACAAGGGGTGTAATATTGGTTCATTGCATATGGGGGGAGAATTAAAGCAAAAATCAATTTATTTTACACACATATTTTTGCACATTTTACACACAAAAACACGCT
>JAQFYB010007710.1:0-10514 GCA_034694085.1 Pogonognathellus longicornis
TTTTGGTTAGGTACATAGCTCTGATTCCTGATGTGGGATGTTTTTCCCAGCTTCAAAACTCTTTTCCCAATTGCTCAGTCCAATTTCCCAACTTTTTTTACAATTTCCCAACTTTTTTCCCAATTTCCCAACTTTTTTCCCAATTTCCCAACTTTTTTCCCAATTTCCCAATTTTTTGGCTCCGCCCCCGAAGGGGGCGCAGCCAAAAAAACTCGATTTCCCGGAAAACCTAGTTGCCAGGTTTCCGATTTTTTTCCATCCCTGATGGGGTGCCGACTGGTAACCAACGTCGTCATATGGCACAAAAAAACAACTTTGGTTTAAAGACAGAAATTCAGTTGTTTAGATAATTTTTATTCGAATAAATTAAATTTTATCAGTGCAAATAGTTTTATGGATAAAGTCTGGCGGACCAAAAAGCATTTTAGTGTGAATTGTTTTTATAGTGATGGATTGTCATCTGGTTTTACAACATATACTACCAGTGTATTACTAGAATTACCGCTGCATGTGCACTACAGTGTCGGAGCGTCATAAAATCAATACTAAACAAACGTGTAATCAGCAAGACCATCTGTGGGCATTTCTGTCATGAGTTTGTACATAAAGTCCCTTATGTCAGAAAATGATACTCGGCGGTCCGCGTTTTCATGCCAACAGGAAGTCATGAGTTCATATCTATTTAACCAAACATTCAAAAATAAAAATAAACAATTTTACTTACTATAAAATTATGATAATATTATCTGTAATAATTTACATATCATGACTGGCTTCTTTAGGTTTTGAGAGTCTGAGCCCATCAGACAATTTATCAACAAAATCAATGGTCCAACTCATGCCTGGATAGGGAATTTGACCGAACGAAAATATTTCCCACAGTGTTACCCCATATGACCACACATCGGATTTGGATGAAAAGTTCATTACTTTTAATGCCTCAATTGACATCCACCGCCATGGAAGAGGTTCCTTAAAACCAAATTAATTTCAACTATGAAGATATGCTCCGACCATAATTAAAGTTAATAGCCTTACCTGGGACGATTTCGTATAAACCCCATACTCGTACAGTTTTCTAGATAATCCAAAGTCTGAAATTTTTGCTTCCAAATTGTCGTTTAAGAGAACATTTCTTGCAGCAAGGTCGCCATGTATAACCTGCAAGTTGGGTATAAATATTATTTAATAATTTGCATTGTCTGCATGCAATGTATTAAAAATTATTCTACAGTATGCATCGCAGTAACGGAATTAATATATAGGACTTATTACATTGGAGTTTCAAATCAAATCAAATTTTTTTTAATCGTGCAAGTAACCACAACTTTATAGAAATACTCTTCACAAGTTTTGTTAACACTTATGTACGTTCGAACGCTGTGTCTTTATTACTTATGTATCTAGTTCTAAACAAGCTGGTATTGTTTTTGATCCTGAATATTTTCATTCCTTTAACGCAATTACTGTGACTCCTACGGTGTAGGTCATAGACATACCTTCTTTCCACTGAGAAATGCCATTCCATTGGCTATTTGATACGACCATTTCATCAAATCCTTTAAAGTGGTTACATTTCCAGAATTTGGAGCCTCACTTGTGCTGAACAAAATTAAACTATGCAAATGCTCTGATTTTGTTTTATTGTACTCTCAATATCATTTTATATCACAAGCAATATAAATATACCCTTCGTCTATTTTCACGTTTGCATAGCTGGACGATGAAGTTAGTTTTTGACAGTTTCGTAAATGTGATTCAAGACTACCAAATTTTTGCAATTGCAAAGCAACATAAACTTCGCCTATAATACAAATCAATTTAATGATGGCAAATTTTATTAATGTGTGAATCTATAAGTAAGAATAGTAACCAAACCTTTCCACATTTCCTTGGTTCTGGCTCCTACCAAGCAAACCACATTGTCATGTTCCCCGATATGAATCATGACTTTTAATTCGGCCAACAATGCCTTCACATACTCCTTGTCACATCCTCTCTTTGTGGTTTTAACCGCAACGTCCTCGTCAAAAACTTTCCCTTTGTACACAACTCCAAACTGACCGGACCCAAGCTCCATATCTTTGTCTACACAAAAATGTAATTTGAGTACACTACATGTATGTGTATATTAAACCTGCTCTATACATTTGATTTAACTGATGTAATATTAAAAGAAAATTAGAAGTAATGGCTAAATGTCAGTTTAATAGTTGTTTCTAGTAAAGCACTTACAAATCGTCAAGTCTTGTTTGGCGATCTCAAAGCTGTCGTCATAAGCATTAACAGCATACGCAGTTTCACAATTTTCCATACTCGCGTCTTCTTTTCCGTACAGAAATTCGTATCTTTCACTTTTTAACAGGATCGTCTAAAGGAAGCAAAGTTGCAACAAAACTCACCGCGTCATAAGTCATATAGTTTTCATTTGGACAATAAAATAAAAGTGTTTACCATTTAGTGAATTAGTTTTAAGTTTAGTGAATTTATTGGGTTATGTTAATTGAATGGTAAAAGTTAATTTTTCTATTCAGATGTGCAGAACGTTTGCCAACATAACTAATTGAACATTTTTAATATCTATAAACACTATAATTGTCATACTAATTTGCTAATAGCAACACATTATTATTATGAAATAATTAATTAAGTTTATGGTAACAACTGAAATTGTACGTTACCTTCATTTTCAGCTTATTGTACACCACAGTAAATATAATAAGCAGAGCGCACAAAATACACACCGTAGACATTCCAAAAACCATTGCAAAAGATTGTCCTAGGTAAAGAATAAATAAATTACATCATTGGTCATTTAAACTTCATTTTAAATTTACGATTCATAAGTTAGATAAACTGTTGTCATTATTACAAACATATCACACCACCTTTTGAATCTTCGTCGTATCGCAGTTGTCCTAAATATGTTTGAAGATATCTCCCAGTCTGGACCTATTTTTTATATAGTGGGTTTTTTATTATATGCTGTATGGGATTGAGTAGGAGTACCTTTACAAGTATATGCATTTATTGTCCAATGTCACCATGGTCCCTATGCATTTTTTAACTTCAATAAAACTATCAACAGTGACCAAGGCCGTATCCAGGATTTGATTTCGTGGAAAAATTTTGTGCGAAAATTTTGAGCTAAATTGAGCCAAAATTAACCTAAAAATTATAAAATTCGCGCGTAGCGCGAAATTTTTTCCGATTTAGGGCTTTTTTGGACCTAATAACATTTTAGATTTGGGGGTGGGGGAGCACGTGCCTGCTAGATAAAGCCTTGACAGTGACATAGGGTAATACTCTCTGTTCTCCAACTCCTACTCAACCCCATAGATCACATAAAAACGCGCTGTATAATATTCCGCGAATAAAAATTTACCAACTGAAGTTAAATCAAATAGTGTTGATAACATACCGTGATGGAGTCAAATGAACTAATCTCATCCATGTCTTCGGTTGACGGTAATTTGCATGTTAACTGATGCTTTGTTACTTCGGTTACATTACAGGTCTCATTACCAATAAAAACTTTCAAGTCTGATTCATCTGTAATGGAATCCAAATTTCGTCCCTAAGAAAATTTAAAATGCAGCAGTAGTACTCACCAAAATTTGATTTGCTGTAAAAATAATGCGGTGATTTTAAAATTTAATTAGCATACGTGTAGTGTTAGGTATTCGCCATGCTTGATTTTCAAATTAGCATCCAGCTTATCAAATTTAGGGTTTGGGTATAAGTGAAAGGAAGCCCAAGTCTCTTGTGCAGGAAACAAAATTGTATTCAGAATGAAACCGTACTCCAAAATTAAGAACTCAGAGCCCGAAAAATGTATTTGTGCATTCATAATAGGAGTCAAGCAGACCATTGTTTCACTCCCCGAAATGTTACACATCTGTGTATAGCCGTAATATTATGTTTAATATGTTCTACACAGAGTTGGGCAAATGCCAGCAAAAGTAGAAAATACCATGCCAACCGGTAAATAGTGGTAAATACCGGCATTTACTGGCATTTTCCTGACACTGGCTTTTTCTATATTTCTCAGTATAAAATGCAATTATACGATCTAATAGTGAAAAATTATGTAATTCTTTAAAAAAGTAAACACGATTAAAGGTAGTTTCAATCGATTTGTTGTGTATCTCATTAAGTTTCAGCTCAAAACATGGGATATTAATAATAGTAAACTGACCGAAAGCTTTCATTTCTGGATTTTACGCTTAAATTTTAGAAAATGCCAGTGGCATGGTATTTACTATAATTTGTCATGCCGGTAATTACCAGTAATTGCCGGTAAATAACGGCATGACATTTCCGACTATGCCAACACTGGGTCTACAGTATGTCCCTCTTATCTGCTCCGGCAAATAATCCAATGGTGCTTTCATTTACATACTCTACACATGTTCGATTATGTTCTCGCGCCATTCAAGCTATCCTTGTCTGGCAGCGACGTAAGCTAATAATAAATCACCCTGTTTTGAGTGCCGGAGCAAATATGAGGGACTTATCAATCACTAAATATTATTTATTATTTAGTGTCATATTGCCCATTGTGCCACGCGTTACTTACACTGCTGTAATTGGTGTTTCTATAAATCACATAAATATATGCCTCTTGCACGAGATCAAAATATTTTCCTTCCATTAGGACGTTAATGCCTCCAGCAGGAATACCTCGAATAGTCTTATCCTAAATACATATTCATTTAATTATAAACAACAGATTTTAATAATTTTATAGCTACGTTTACTCTATCAGAAAGATCTTGAGCAAGACCGTAGCCCTTAAGAGGCACTAGAGAATCTCAATCCGTAACATTAGAGTTAAGCCAAACGTTATCACCTTGCAGTGGGTTCAGGTGCAGTATATAACAAGGTCAAAAGAATATTGCTTAAGGTTATGGAAAAGTATATTATAAAGGTTGGAATTTAATTGATATTGTACTTCAAATCAATAACTAAAATCAGTTTGTGAAATACAGTACAAAAATACTGGTTAAAGTTTTGTAATATGAATGTATTCACCGCAAGGAGTAAACGCTTTTATTCAATGAATATTTTAGACAAGTTTTAATAACCTTTTCCGAGTTAATATGTGGACTGTCAACATATAAAAATCCCGGCTGATACAATCGATCATGACCATCAAACTTTACTACTACTCTGGACATTCCTTTTTTCCTACCGGCCCCGACCCGACATGTGATTTTTGACGAGTTTTTCCTGTCAAATGAATTAAATATTAAAAATCTGGTTTGCAATTGAAATTCAATATTTTGAATCCGAAAAAGTTGTATGTACTATATCATATCATCATATTCCCGACTTACGTCATTATTTCACAAATTGTGCGATCAATAAAAACTTGTGTACGACTGCCAGCATCAAGATTTTCGCCCAATATTGTGAGGCGAGTTCCTCCCACTATTGGTCCTTTGGCGGGTAGGATTTGTCGAATTTTAGGATCAACAAAATGGAATTTTATTTTTGATTTATGCTTATACTCTCTCACTTGCAAATTTATTGACGCGCTTTTTCTGTGGTATGATCCAGTCCCGTCCAATTTGCAAACAATTTGACTTGATATTTGATACTTCTTGGAATACTGCCTACACGCAATATTGCCCACTGTAATTCTGGATATATCCTAAGATACAAAGTTTTAAATTAATCGTCAGTGATTGGTAGACATAGGTACACGTCAAATTATTTGCACCCTAATAAAAAATGTCTGAAAAAATTTGGAATAGGCATACATAGCTATATGGAGTAAACCAATTCCCAAAATAATAATATGACCTTAGATATACTTATTGTCTGGCATTTTTTTGCTTTGCTACCGCAAGGGAATGTAAGAGTCTGCTTTCAAAATAATTTCTGGTGTAGTAATTTTAACTTACGTAGTAATGTTTGTTTAAAAAAAGTAGCTTGTAAAGTTAAGGATGTGTGGTAAAATTGACCCGGAAGTTGAAACTGCAATGAAAGCTGTTTCCAAAGTTGAAATGGGTAGTAATTTCAAATAATGACACCTAAAGAAGTGTCGAAACAACATAGGACGCAGTAAAATGTATGACAATTAAGACCACAAAAGGAAAAAACGCAATGCGAAAAGTTCGGGGTTAAATACCCCTTTTAAAAATTATACCCGAAAATTCCAAAATTCGGAGTTTATTACAAAAGTGGACCGAATGACATTTATGGCCAACCCGCTACCCCAAAACAATTTGGAACGAAAACCTAATGGCCCTGAGAGCTTAATAAAAAAATTGTACATCCAGATCTTGGAAAAAAGACAAAGAAAAAAGTAAAATTTGATTCATAGAAAAACTCAAAAAGCAATACCGAAAAACAAATTGCCGGGAGCTTTATGAGCGTCACCTTGCAGCAAATCGATCCGAATTTGTCCTCACATTGAACGAGGAACATTTTTTATAGTGGACATGAATGGGGAGATAAGAATTTGCTAAGTTAGGGATAGAAAGGAGCTAGAGAAATATTTGTATGAAAAATGAGGAAAGTTGGACAAGAAGATTATAACAGTAGGCGCAATGAGTGGTCGTGGCCCCCCGCCCTTAATAAAAGTGCCTCGAAAAGTAAAAATTAATTTGACCCATTGCTTGGACTACATGCTACAACCCTTAGTGGAAGGAGAAGTTGTAAAGTTGAATCGTGATGCTTGCAGTTACGTATTTTTGCATCGTAACGCAGTTTCGTTACATATGCCCTTAACACACAGGACTTCACAGAGAAGTTGAAGACTAAACTTTTAATTATTTTATACAAAGTACAGAGATACCAGTGAAGTCTCCTGATGCTTGCCCCTTAGATTTTTATAGCTACGGGACCCAGAAACAGTCTGTTAAAAACATAAAGCCACTACATTAGAAAGTCTTTGGAAAGTAAAAAAGAAGGAAAGGAAATTATATAGACTCCTAAAATATATCGAAAAGTTTTGAATACATGGAAGCAGCGGTTACATTCTATATCTAAATCGTATGGAGAATACGTTGAGCAAACCAAGAAATTTCATCTCTCAAGTATTCGGCTTTAATTTTACATGTAAAAAATTGCCCGAAATGTTTGAAAATCCTAACGTAAAATAAAAAAGTCTTAATTATTTTGTATATAAGGCGATTTGAAACGATAAAAAACCGTCGTACTTTATATTCTTTCCCCAGATTTATTCCGAGAATTGTAATATCGGTGCCACCTTCCACAGGGCCTGACGAGGGATGAAATGAAATAATTTCCACCCCAGGACATGTGCGGGCTCGCTCATACCAAAATCCGAATCCATTTTCACATTGTTCTTTAACTTCACAACTATCGGAGCTCTTGCACCAACCGCAAGCGTACTTTTTCTCGGACGTCAAGCATGTGCCACAGTTTGCACCCATTAGAGGGCATCGATAGATAATTACTGAAATATATTTAAACACAATTATTACTTATGCAGAAAATTTATAAACACACTTTTTACACATACGTGTAAAACTAATTGAAGGTATAATATATTACATTAATAATTGTTATTAAAATAGAAAATGGAGACAAAATACATTATAAGAGGCCTAATAATTTATTTCATCCAATTAATGTCGTACTACGTACACAACTGTATTATTAATTTTTCCTAATAATTTTACCAAGCGCATTTTTCTTCGTATATGTGAGAAAAAAATATATAGTCGAAGATTCTTTGAGATACTTTAATTGATAAAAATTGAATGAATTTAATGCTCCTATAATTTATCCATCATAAATATACAATGCAATAATTTTGACTGAAAATTAATAAAAAAATTAAATCATCTCAGCATATCAAAATATTGTGGCTACAAAGTTTTAAGATGTTTTAAGAAACGCCAATCCTTAAATAAACTAGTCTAGTACCACACGGAATATAGATACTTTGCGATTTGTGACATCGAGTTGACACCGGAGGACACGACACACACGTCCAGGAGTTGACTATACCAATCGTAAAATGTCTATTGGCAAGGATGTCTATTAATTTTTACCGCCAATGAGAATATGGGCGTTTTAATACGAAAATCACCGCCGCATACAAATGTCAGATCTTTACATAATCTACATATCTTTTATTTATTCATACTGCATGTTTATACTTACTTTTCACATTTTCTGGGTTATCAAGAGATCTATTTTCTCCTTGCCAAACAACTTGAAAAGGGACAATCAAGGTTGGGGCTGAAGAATTATACTTGAACAAATATGGAGAGCAGGATATGGTATTTTCATTTTGTGTGGCACGAACATTAACAATCTTTTCTTGAATGATGAAGCGGCATTCAAGTTTATGGGGAGTTTCTGTTGGTGGCTAATATACACATAATATTCCAACTCCATTATAAAATGTTCAATATACTACCTGGCAAAACAAAAACTAATACATAAAATAAAACGCAATTCAACAGACAGTTTGTTTTAGCTTCCTGGGCTTCCTTCGATGTATATTATGTCTATGTGTATATCAGTGTAGCGAAAAGAAATATTTTATCAAAAATAAAATTGAAGCTCGATTCTGCCTCTTATGCGGCATTTGAAGGCTTTGGAGGCAGAATTGAACTCCAATTTTTTTCTGTAAGATATATATTTACACTAGCTGATTTGACTTGCATTGCCAAAATCGAAATTGGCCTATAAAACAAGTGTTACGAGCGGAACCAATTTTCCACTCATTTATTGAAATGGATGCAAAAGTGCGCTCTCTCATAATTTTGAGACACATTCATGCAAATTATAATAGATAGTTAGCGAAAATGTATAAGTCAGGTCCTTAAAATTTAAAATATTACGTCTGACTCGGTTTTACGCTCAATAGTTCTGCTCTTAGGACGACTTATAATTTTAGTTTTACGCCTGACTTAAAAAAATTTAACGACCTGGTGTCTTAAAAATTTAAACGTGCGCGGGCTCGGGAATATTTGTTGGCAGCTCTTAAACTTGCGCATTAACATTTCATCTGTTTTCATTTTAAGTTCCACAAATACGGTTTCGCTAACTGTATGCCTTAAAACTTAACTTAAAACAGGGGACAACTTAAAATTATTAGTTTTAAGACGCTGACTTATACATTTTCGCTAACTATCTAATATACCTCTAATTTTATCCGCGGCTTATTTGTTAAAGGGCTAAATAATTGCCTCTAAAAAAAAGGACTTTGCCTCTAAGAGTTTTTAATACCCTTAAAACAATGGAAAAGCCACTAATTAATAGCCACTAAAAAAATCAATGAAATATAAATTGCCTCTAGTATAAATGAAAGACCTCTATTTTTTAAGGGCGAAAACTATAAAGTTTCGTCCCTTATTACTGATGTTGAGTACAAATTAGATATGAGAAGATTATAGGTTTGGATTTGCTTGACTCTTATTCGTTGCATTTCACCAAAAAAGTATAATCTATAATAAATAATTTTAAGTTGTTTTATTCAACTAAGAGATTGTTAGCTTTAGCCAGCAAAGGCAATCATATCCAAGCTGATGCAACGTACAAATTGAACTATTTTGGCTTGCCAGTTTTGTTATTTGGACTTTCAGACCAAAATAAAAAATTTCATCCCGTAGGAATGATGTTGAGTACAAATGAGACAGGGGAAGACTACAGCTTTGGATTCGCTTCACTCAAGCAAGGTGTTGAAGCAGTTTGTTTTGAGGAAGTTTACAATCCTAAACTTTAAAAGAGTACATTGTTGGACGCACACAAAGCGTGCATTTGACAAGAAGTTACTGCACGTAAATGACAAAGAGGTGAGGCAACTCTTGGAGCAACAAATAGCAAGTCTTCAACTCTGTGTTTCAAAAGAGATTTTTGATAGTGCTTCATCACTTTGGCTGAATATGTGGAAAACGTCAAACGATCAACAAGTTCTTGATTTTGTGACCTATTTTGACGAGAACTGGATCAAGATCAATTCCGGTTGGTTTGAAGGTGTAGCAGTTTGCTGTCCATCTACTAAAAACGGCCTGGAAAGTACCAACAGAGTCATAAAAGATGATTTCACCTTTAGGGATCGATTACCCACAGGTATTTGTATGAATATAAACATAATATAATGTGTGAATTGTTACACTGTGAACTTCTGTTATAATTAGGTGAATGCTTAACCAGGATGAACAAAATGATGGAAAACTGGTCTGCCTCAAGGGACCCTGACAACATAAATTTTTTATCTTTTGCCTTGACCCCTACACCTACGTTGCGATTACTAAACAGTGCATTGTCCTGGAACCAGAGTAAGCCTGTAACTTTGAAACAAGACAGCAATAACAGCAATACAACTGTATACTTTACTGCAGCATCAGATAAACCAGCGGTGACTAAATATAAGATGAAGCGATACGACTGTCCCAACAAATATGATAAGTGGAAAACCTTTGCTGACTTTCTTAACACTGAACAAAGTATACACACAGAAAAATAAGGGTCTTTTTTTGCCTTAGTATCTAGTAAATTTCCCCCCAAGACATACGTAACTATGC
>JAQFYB010007711.1:0-10513 GCA_034694085.1 Pogonognathellus longicornis
AAAGTGATTCACACATTCTGCAACACACTGTAATTCACTGTATAATCTTTGTTTTTTGGGGCACCGGCTCTAAGCTAGGTTGAGACTTGTGTGATTTTGATTTTATAACACATTTTAGGAATATCACCCTTGACAACGGATACTTTTAAGTGATTTTTTAAGTAAGGATAAATACAATGTAATATTATATTAACAGTGTGACTGCCTCATATGAGGAAATTATGTTAATTGACCAATAAATAAATAAATGCATTCAATGTGTGTGTTATAATTCCTACAAGAATACTATGACCATATCATACTCACCAACTCACCGTTGCGTTGTGAGTTATAAGTTATAACCCATTGAATGCAAAATCACAAAAGTAACAGTTGTCAATCAAGGCAAGGGTGATATTCCTAAAATGTGTTATTAAATAACACAAGTCTCAACTTCTACCTAACTCCATAGATCACATTACAAAAAACTCGTGTATTTTTCTTTCAAACATCAAACTACAATCTACAAAATACTTAAATTTATTTTTTAATTAAAATGTATTTAAAATACAAGTAGTTTGCCCATTCCTGATGACTATTGACATTATTGTAATGAAATGTTTTAGGGATAGAAACATGATTATAGCAATGACATAATTTCATTAAAAATAGAAATTCAGAAAAATTCGTTCAAAAGATCACTCGGTCATATTATGAATCGTCCCATGGTCTTTATTATTTTATCAGCTGTGTTTTCAGCATTTTATTGTATATACCTAGTAATTTTTTCAAGCAGCTAAATACATAGATCTAACATAGGTACCTATATTATAGAAAAACAATTACAAAACAAGTCTTAAGTTATGTAATGACTTAATTTATTGCAGAATATTGTGGCTGTTTGCACTTAGCTTTTTCTTCGTCAGTGGGATTCAGAATATATTGAATTTTGTCACCAAATTCAACACAAATCCAATTATGGTTTCCTTTCATCCCCTTGAAATTGCTTTGGAACGGGTTCCATTCCCGGCTGTTACAATTTGTAGCGTAAATAATATTCGGAAATCCGAAGTGCGCAAATTTATACTGTAAATGGATTTTATATAAAAACTATCTATTTATTTTTAAACCGTATTGTGGGAATTATTTTAGCACACTTTTGATTTAGAATGCATAAAGAGGCTATCAGGACAGAATCAACAGAGGCAAATAAAACAATGACAGTATTGCAGCATATGCGTACCATATGTGCATCAGCCAGGCGTTTCAGCCATCGTTTCAAATATCGTAGGGATGAAATCAAATTAGAACAAAAGGATAAGAAAATGATAAAGCACATTGACGACGAACTAAATGCAGAAGTGGTGAAAATAGTTGCAAGAGTAAGTTTAAATTGTTACTGAACTTATTACAAATAATTTCACTTTTTATTATCTTGTACGTGTTAAATTTTTTTGTCATAATAATTAATTCAACGATAATAAAAGGCCCAACAGAATTGTTCCGAAATGATTCAGTTATGCACATGGCAAAGCCTACCCATGAAATGTGAAGTACTTTTCCATCAAATATACACAGGTATACATATACCTAAGAATTAAACATACAAAATAAAATAATTGCTATAAAAAATAAATTTAGCCATGCCAGGCTTTGTAAAGAAAAAAATTGGTTCTAGAAAGTACTTTTCTTAAAATATGGTTAAAACGATTAAGATTTTTATTATGTATGTTTAGATTATGGACCTTGCTGTGTTTTCAACCTGATGCCAGTTCAACTCTTATTAAAAAATACGTTGGTTATCCTGTTTCAAATATTTTTTCAGTTTTATTTTGATGAAATTAACTTTAAAGTGAATTTAAACTTGGAAAAACCGTGAGTTGATTTTGATTTTTGTATGCTTAGTGGATTATCCCCACACCACAATTTAACTCGGACTCAACTTAGAAAATGGGTCTCATGGAACATCGACAGGAATATTTTGACCAAAGATTGGGAAAACTTGCGCGGGCCTCCACGACATCAGAGACAACCGGGTGCAGCAGCCGGTCTTTCATTTATGGTCAATCCAGTAGTCAACGAATATTTCTGTCCCTCTCAAGATTCCGCCGGATTTCAAGTGACAATTAAACCAATAATTAGAAAATAAACTTTATGCTACAAATTCATGGGAAATTAATGACAAATAAAATATTATTATGCAATTAGTTGGTTACAGATTCGCCCATTGACTTTCCAAAGGTCAAGAATTTTGGTAAATATTTGTGAATTTGTACAATATAATATTGTTTATATAGTCATACTGAAAGTAGATATCATCATTTCATCATAATCTTTGACAATTTACTTTTCTCCAGGCTATGGAATAGAACCAAACACTGAAAATTATCTGAGTATTCGTCCAGAGTTAACGATGATTGACCCAAACATCCGCGATCTCCCTGTGGTGAGATTTAGTTTTGCTCCCATAAGGGAACTTGGGGAGCTATCTCCTTATACAAAATGTATTATTATAATATTTTCGATTTTGAAACTGTTTTCTTAAATAGGAGAAGCGTGATTGTTACTTTAGTGGGGAGTTCCCTTTAGCCTACTTCAAATTTTATACTACTAAAAACTGCATTGAAGAATGTCTGGTGAGATAAAATTTTGCTTTTATTTTGATGTCAAAATACATTCACATTCGATGATTGATGATTTCTGGGTCACTTACAATTAGCATAGCAATTAACTTATTGTTAGTTTTTTTATCTAGAACTCAACAAAAGATATACAGATTTTTTTTAATTTTAATAATTTTATTTTATTTTGTATGTTAAATTTTATAATTTTGAATGTATACAGTCCAACCTTACGGCGAGAGCTTGCAATTGTACGCCGTTCAATATGCCACGTAAGATTTCAGTTTTATATTAACATTATACGTTTTAATATTAGTAATAGCATCATGTTTTTTAAGGGGATCAGGGAATACTATCTCCATGATTTTCCATGAAGCCTTAAATCACTGCTTAATTTTTTTAACTTTTATACAATAGGGGTTCTCATTATCTTGCCTCTGTTACGTCTATAGCTCTAGATCGTCTAACTAAGACTATTTCGTCTACAATTATATACAGTACGTTTTTTATACGGCGGACTATGGGATTGAGTAGGAGAGTAGGACTATGAGAATACACTTTATTGCACTATGTCACTATGGTTTTTTTAACTTCAACTCAAAATAACAAGATGAATATCAAATGCTAGTTGCAATAATGATCGAGTATTATTTTGGCGTAACCACCTTATTATTCTTTGTTTCAGTTAAAAAACCATAGTGACATAGGGCAATAAATAATAAATGTGTATTCTCATAGTCCTACTCAATCCCATAGTCCGCCGTATAAAAAACGTACTGTATATAGATGATATAGTGGCGTTACTAGGGAAACCACCGAATTCCCATTGTAAAGTTGTCTATAATATCCTCTACAAAATATAGCAGCCCAAACCAAAGCCTTTTATCGTCTATTCTCTTTAGCCACTATAGCAACCGCTCGTAGGAATATTTAATTTGCCGTCATACAATCAATATATAGACGCAGGAAGTATTTTAACCCACTCACTATTAAATCATCAGTATTGTTGTTTTACTATGTACAGGGAGAGTCACTTAACTCGTCACATGGAATCTTTAACACGGGTAGGTAACCTATTAAAAATTCGAAACCTAATTGTATCGATGACAACAAGTCATTTTTGCTGTTATTCTTGGTACCTACCCTATGTATTAACTGTTAACATAACCTACTCGTGTTATAATCTCATGTGATGGCTTACGTGACTCTCACTGTATGTAGAGTATAAAGAAATAAGCGTTTTTGGAATAATGAGAACCCCTAATGTTAACTCTTGTTATAGTGGTTACCAATCCAAAGGGCATTTGTTGGAGGAGTTATAGAAGTCCCTCATATTATACATCGGTTCACTCGTTTGGCTTCCACGAATTTTTGAATACACTCATTAAAAAACACTTGCATTCAAAGCTACATGGCAGTCAAACGAGTGAACCGATGTCTAATATGAGGAAGTCCGCCAAGAAATGGCCTTTCGATGGGTACCCACCACATTCCTCTGGGTGGACTCCAACAAGAATTAACGTTGTATATCAATTAAAAAATTAAGCAGTGGAACCATGGAGATATTCTCTGACCCCCTTAACCGAAACCGTCTTCATATAATATTAGCTATGCTACGTATATTTTTAAAGCATGTTTAAATAATATAAAACACTATTGTCGGAACGTAAAAATTAGAGCCCAAAATTGCAAAGGAAATTGTGCAAGGTTATGTGGAGAGCAATTTTAATATTACACTATTGTTGTTATGGATTCAGGGGCAAGGGGTTTTCAGCAAACGTCGCAATTTTTTAACATGGGGAAGAAAACCGAAAAGGCTCTAATAATTACGAGTTGACAGTAGATTTGTGTATAATAATAATGTGATTAATACATTGAAATAAACAGGAAGTCCGGATGATAAAGTTTGTTTCAAGAAAGACTATCATTGTGCAACTAAGGTTGAAAGTAAGTAGATAAAAATATTTCATTGCTATATCTACCTTAAATTACGTAATGGTGACCAAGAATTTTTCAATTTTTGGGAATTATTTGCTGTTGTATAAAAATGGCATGCAATTAGCATGTCTTATCATGACTTTTTTATAATTTCGATGATTCAAAAAGTTATTCTATTAATTTATTAATTAACAATGAGGACTGTCGATTGTTTACAGGTAACTTGTCTCATAATGGAGTAAAGAAAGCTTGCAAGGTTTGTCTTCCTGCTTGCACACAACTTCGTTACGTTACCACTACATCCAAACTACCAATGAGCAGAGGAGAAAGTGTCTGGAAATTACCTCGTAGTAATAACACATTTGCCCCGTGGTAAAAATTTCATCCCACAAAAATATATTTAAAAATAATGAACCCTTAAAAACTTTTGTTTGTATTTGAAGGGTGCATAACAATGTTAGTGTGATCCACGTGTTCTTTGGGACTCATTCAGTTTACTCACGTGTTCGTCAGAAAATATTCGACACAGTCGATTTAGTGGGTTAGTGTTACCAATAATTTTATTTTAAGACCCATATAATTTCAAATCACTTTTTTTACATGGAATTATGAAACGAACTATTTTGGTGTGAAGGGAACTCGGGAGGAATTATGAGTTTGTACATTGGTGGCAGTGTTGCGAGTATGCTGGAAGTGTTATACCATTTCTTATTCCATGTCTTTTTCAAAAATAGCAGACCCAAGTAATACGTGAAGTCTTACAAACTCAACAACATACATGGCATATTTTATTACTTAATACTACATACCGATATAATTTCAACTTATTGTTAACTAAATCTGCAAAAAATGCAAGTAAAATATTTATTGTGTGAAGTGTACAACCTTAGTTTGATGGAAAAATAAAAGTAAGAATTACTTTTAATTTGTAGGTTTGACTTTTAGTATGAATGTTGCAATAATTAATATTTTATTTGGGCTTCCGAATCGCTCATGTACTTATTTTTTGTTGTCCGTTGGTCATGATTTTACAAAGGAAACGTTGAGCCATAAAATAAATTGACAATTTTGAAGTTAATAACTTGAACTTCATACTTACTTTTACACATCCATTTAGTAAGATGATACAAATCACCACTTGCATTTCTGCTTGCCTAAACTTTTTTTTACATATATACACATTTTTTATATAGGCATGAATGATTATTTGAGCCGGTTTTAATTAGCATGTACAGTATAACCATACATCTTATACATGTGCAGGTAAGATATAAGATTATTTATTTGCAGTTATTTATGTACCTATATAGTCATAATTCATAAACTATTATTTTACACAAGTAATGGGTATGGAATAGCAACTTTTATTACTTTTCTTTATTAGGTACTTTTATTTATTTTCTTAATACATAATACGCTAACCTACCTACTTTAATTTAATATGTTAAACCAAGGTTACATGTTATGATGTTAAACTATACTCCATGACTCCACACAGGTTTTAGAGTCCAAAGGATAAATACAATTTTATTATAACATTGCATTGTTTGTATTTTAGAGTGAGAAAGTCAGTCGTTTTTTCTTGGTTGGAGTTTGTACAATTTACAGGACACAGGATAGAACAGCCAACAGCAGTGAGTGTAAGACTAGTAAGACAAGTGCTAACTGATCAATCAAACACTTTATAATTTATGCAATACATTTTCACATGCGTTGCTAAAGCTTAAACAAAACAAATGCTTTTTACGATCAATTGTAATTGTAAACATCAACGGAATATCAGGTGTATTACCTAATCGATAATATACAGTCCGATTTCCCAATCAATCAATTAAAGATATGCTCTTGTATAGTAAATCATATTTTAGAAAATAGCTAATTGACATTTTCTCAAGTGACAACTACATACTACCACATTAGGGAAAATAAGTTAGCAGAGACACCTTTCGCAATAATGAATAACAGGACATTTTTAAAATAATGAACTCGTAAAGTATGCTAGATATTCTTGTAGAAATCAGTAATATCGCTACACTTATCTCAATAAAATACTAACAGGACCTGTCTTTAGGTTCAATAATTTAATAATTGTTTTTTAAAAGTTTTTTTTGTGTAATGACTAACCCTGAATAATTATTTATAGATAAAGCAACTAACTGTTACCTACTTGTCATTTAATTAACATTATCGATATTTTGGTATTAAAGTTGTATAAGCAACATTTGAAGGTTTGCCATTTTCAAGAATCATTGAACTGATATGAGCTAAAAATTAAAGACGAATTGATAATTATGACACACAAAACAAAACCGAGTGTATTTAGACGGTTGTGGGATTGGCGAACTGCACCAAATACTAATTTGTTTGTAAACTTCTTCAGGGAGTCAAGTTGGTAAGAATTTACTTTTGTATCAAGTTTTGTCTTGCACAAATAAAAATGTGCTTGGAAATTTTGGAATGATTGTCAAGGTAGATTCAAGAGACGAAGCATGATTTAATAAAAGTGTAATTTTGTATGAATGTATGAATATCATGTTCCAACTTCCTTCTTTTTGCAGCGACGGGTTCAAGTACATTGGTGAGAGAAACACCCACTTAGTCCCACGGTAAATTTTCCTTCTTTTAACAAAGGATGTGGAAGGATTCACATGACCGCGAGTCCTACGAATTTTTCTGATTGTTTGTAGGTGTTCGAGAAAAACTTAATGATTTTCTCCTTTTTCATTGTAAAATGTACTTTGGAGAAACTAAACTTTTCAATAAAAAATATAATATTTTCTAAAAAATCCCGAAATATGTAAAAAAAATATATATGTAAATTTTCTGTAAACCCAAAATATCGTCACGTTAATGTTCAAAAGCGACAACTTGATTTTGTATATCCTGCAAGTGCGGCAACTTGACTTGTGTATCTTAAAATTTTAAGATATACGTATTTAGGGGGCTGAAGCCCCCCTTAAATGTTTGGACTTTACACTAGCTAAAATTAGGTTTTTCCAAAAACCCCAAAAAAGAGGTTATTTTTGCCAAAAAAATGTTAAAAATATCAAAAAATTTGTATGATTTTATTGCAATTTCCATTGATTTTAACCTAAATTTGCCCGAAATTACGCAAAAAAATTCACGCTGAGCGCGAAAATTTGACGTATGCAACAAAGGTTTGCTCAAGCCCCCTCCAAATGTGTGACCTGGATATGCCCCTGATTCCTAGTTTTAGCTCAAGTTGTTCAGTCTTTACGGCAGTTTTTACAATAAGTAGCTATTCACTACTATCCGCTCATCATGATCTGCTCACTTTAATGATATAGAAAAACATATTTTGCTTATTATTAATGTTACTTTTATTGACTAAACCACAGAAAAAAAAATTTCTTCAGTTTTAGTGGAAAATATTTTGGAGTATTCTGCCATAGTGAAGGAGTGAGAACCGACCGCCATAATGACGTCGCAGCGGCTTTTATATTTTATTAGTATATTTGTTTCACCCTATTTATTAACTATAGTCATATGATATATTATGGTTATGGGAAGCTAGAATTGCTAGAATAAATGAAAGTTCGACCAAAGCTGATTTCATTTTAAGGTTACGGTCTCCATTTAGTGTTTAACTTCAAAATGTGGGGTGTAGTTGGGCGGGTATAGTTTTTAAAAGTGGGGTATAATTTTCGAGGAGCGCTTATTAGCCAAAAACTATGAACATTTTTAAAATGTACTGTTGTATCCCTTTAAGTCCAGCAATTCTTTATCAGTGACCTATGGATATTTTTTTGACATTAAAAATAGAAATTCAGAAAAATTCGTTCAAAAGATCACTCGGTCATATGAATCGTCCCATGGCCTTTATTATTTTATCAGCTGTGTTTTCAGCATTTGTTGTATATACCTAGTAATTTTTTCAAGCAGCTAAATTTATTTAGCTAATTGCTATCTAACAGCCAGAGTATTATAATGTTATTATAGGTATAGGTACCTATATTATAGAAAAACAATTACAAAACAAGTCTCACGTTATGTAATGACTTAATTTATTGCAGAATATTGTGGCTGTTTGCTCTTAGCTTTTTGTTCTTCGGTGGGATTCAGAGTATATTGGATTTTGTGGACAAATTCAACGCAAATCCAGTTATGGTCTCGTTTCAGCCCCTTGAAATTCCTTTGGAACGGGTTCCGTTCCCCGCTGTTACAATTTGCAGCGCGAATAACATTAGAAAATCCGAAGTGCTCAAAATTATACAGTGAGACTATTTAAAATCAAATTATTTTTGAAATTTTTTCTAACTTGAACTTTTTTACCCGCTCAGAATGCACAAAGACGAGAGAACAGGATCAGCGGAGGCGAATGAAACACTGACAGCTTTGCAGTATATTAGAACAATATGTGAGTCAGCAAGGAGGTTCAGCCAGCTTTTCGAATATTTTCAGAATGAAATCCCAATTGAGCAGTCAGATATGAACATAATCAACGGAATGAGTCACAAACTAAATCCCAAAGTAGCGGATAGAGTTGAAAGAGTAAGTGAAGTTACAAATTGTTTAGGAATTTAATTTATTTGTAACATTAGCATTTTCAATTTATTTTCAATTTTACTTTAGTATCATATTTCACTATTGATAATGTACTTCTTCAGTTTGACTTTATTTGTCTATAATTATTGATTTAATAATTATAAAAGGCCCAACAAAATTGCTCAGAAATGATTCAGCTATGCTCTTGGCAAAACCGACCCCAAAAATGTGGCGAACTATTTCAGCAAATATACACAGGTATGCGTACATTGCGTACAATGTACAAAGAAAACCATGTGCGAAAGCTATAAACACATTTTTAAGGCATTTTTATTTTGAAACAACCTCAAATCATTTATATATTTTTATTATTTTTCAAGACATATTATCACAATTTAAAAAAAACTGTTCTATATTTTTTAATTGACTTTAATTGAACAGAATTGTTAGGAATTGATCTTGTTTTTCTACAAAACCTGAAAACGACTGAAATTATATCTTTGTACAGATTATGGACCCTGCTGCGTTTTCAATTTGATGCCAGTACAACTCCTGCTAAAGAATGCGTAGTTTACTCTGATACTATTCTCTGTATTACTAATAAGTAAAATTAAAGCATTGAAAGATGGTTTTGATTTTTTATTTAGAGAGCTGCACACACACCACAATTTACCTTCCGATCGCCTGAAGAAGTGGGCAACATGGAACATTGACAGAAATATTCTGGCATCCGGCCAGAGCAGCTTGCACGGACCTCCACGGCACCAGAGACAGTCTGGTGTGGCAGCCGGTCTTTCATTTATGGTCAATCCCGAACACAACGAATATTTCTGCCCTTCTCAAGATTCCGTCGGATTTCAAGTTACAACTAAAAAATATTAACTAATGACTAGATTTAGGCAGCGGGTTATTGTGACCTCGTTATTAAGTATCGGAGAGTATCGGAGATTCTTTATGGTTTTCAATTTCAGTATGTCTGTCCGTCTGTGTGTGTGTTCATCAGTATAACTCAAGAACGAATAAACCAAATTCGTTCAAACTTTCCAGACGTCATCTGGGAGCTTCAACAAAGGTGTGGTATAAAAATGGGGTCAATCGGTTATACCCTTCTTGACCTAGGTCGTAGATAAGTTCCCAGCTGTTCATGTTATGCTGCGTAATCATCCCTGCATAGCCAATGTATACATTATGCGCATGCTATTCTGGTAACTGTGCAGGCATGAAAAAAACTGAATTCTGGTAATTGTTCAGGGATGAAAAAAACTTAATTCTGGTAATTGTCCAGGGATGAAAAAAAACTGAATTCTAGTAACTGTCCAGGGATGAAAAAAACTGAATTCTGGTAATTGTGAAATTTCTATCTGTATGTCGGTTTGTTCGTGTGCAGTATATTCAAAGAGCGGCGGGAAGTCATTTCGTTGGCCGTTTACATTAGACCACCTAGTATCAGCGCACCCCAGCACCTACAT
>JAQFYB010007712.1:0-10513 GCA_034694085.1 Pogonognathellus longicornis
TTGAAAATATTATGGTCATTTTAAGCGCTGGTCACATTCACATGTACACCAACTTCATAAGAAATTCCTGAACCTCTCATTCTAATAATTTATAGCTATTGGAAACATTTTCATCATTGCATTTTTGAAATGGTTTGACCGTGCCTGCTCAATTTCCTCCTAGCCGGGACATGGTCATTTTCACGGTCCTGCACATTTTCGCGCGAAAAACGTACTTTTTTGGTAAAATAACCTCTTTTTCAGTATGTATTTCGGGGGGGGGGGGCAATTGCCCCTGGCTACGCTAGTGTTTTACGGTAAAAAAGCCAAATGATCATGTTTTCTCCTCGTGCAAATTTGATTCATTTTACGTTGATTTTAGCCCAAATTGTAACAATTTTTCGTGCGATGTATACCTAGTACCGGGATCGGATATACCCCTCTGTAGTGTCTGTAGTCTGTAATAGATTTCTGTTTACGACCTTTTTGAATAAGCAGCATAAATCTTTCTTTCGAAGCTGTTAATATGAACCTGAAGGACTACGGCAACTAAATAAGCAAGAGAAATATATTTTTTGACAAAAAGAGATATATAATATATATATAAATAAGCGATTTGTTTTTATGCACTAAAACATGATTTAACCATTAATTCCTACATGATTAGGGGATAAAAACACTCGATGTCGATCCCTACACAAAAGCTAAACTTAACACAAAACCCGATGAGACAATTGATTCTGCAACTCAAAACCCAGGCCAACCCAAATATTACGGAACCCAACCCAGTTAAATACAGCCCCGTGTTACATTTTATTAACTAAAAGACTAAAAAATAGTTTTAATTTGAAAAAAAGTAAAATATATATTAATGCAACATTCATTTTAGTTTTTTTAATCTAGAGAAATACCTAATAATATTTTTAACCTAGATCAGATAAACACACCCAGCCTCCACCCATTTTTATGAAATGCAACCCAACCCAAAACCCATTAGAAGTCTGAAATTGGTATTGTGAAGCCACAGTTTTCTAGGACTTTCCTCCGAATTTCTCTTAAAGGTGTTGAGAGTTCATGGTTAGCTGTTCCACACTCCCACACACGAAGCAAAGAACAATTCATGACTGTAATTGAGTCATGCATTGTATAAATACAAAGGGACTCATTCCCTCAATCCCTTAATTAACTCACCCACTCAGTGTACGTGTATGAGGTACACTTATTATTACTTGAGTTGAGTGGAGTGAGATGAATGTAAGTCTCATCTCAAATAGTAATAGGAATTTGAGACTTCCATTCTTCAGTTCAATTTCAGTCCCCGGGAAGCTTAGATCCCAAGTTCCCTCTTTCCAAAGTACTTACAACGGAACGTGTGTTGTTGTGTCTTCACTAGACACATTTAGTTTTTAATATTCTGTCAATTTAGAATATTATTTATTTTGTATTTAGTTTAAAGTCTATTCTGTATTCAGACTACTTTTCCTCGCCCGCTTTTCGAGTGTATCGTCCGAACGAAATCTTTACTATTAGCCTTGGGATTTTGGATAGAGAGGAGCTGCGGAAAAGAAGGTATGAAAAAGATTGACAAAGAAACTTAGATTTTTGAAGGAAAGATTGAGAGTTTTGAAAGAAAGAGGTTAGAGTTTTTGGAAAAGAAGGAAGAATTGGAAAATGTAAGGGAATAATTTTAATAATTGTTTTTGTAGAACTTTAGCAACTGTCAACTGTACCACCATGGCATCTTCTTCTGAACCGTTAGGGGTACAAAACTCGGATAAACTTGAAGCTACTCTTGCTGATGTATATGCAAAAGATGGATTCGACCCCAGTCTCATCTCTAAACGCCCACCAAAACCATGGTTAGTCGGTGAACATTCCTTTAACATCTAGCTTAATGTATTTATAAAAAATATTTTCTTTGTTCAAAAATTAAAATCTAAATTGATTGAATTTGAATAGGAAAGAGTGGGCTATTAAAAACTTTGAGATAGGGAAGCCCCTTGGAGAAGGAAAGTTTGGCCATGTTTACTTAGCACGAACCAAAAGAGAGAAATACATTGTGGCTTTAAAAGTTATTCATTCTAAACAAATTGAAGAGGATAGAATGGAACATCAAATAAATCGAGAGACAGACATTCATTCGGGTCTAAGGTGTGTATTTGGTTCACCATTTATATTTATTCTTATAAAACTATTCACAACTACTTATAGAGATGGAATAATTGAGCAAAAAAATTACATGCATACAACATTTTTTGATGATTGGAGCAAGTTAACAATAAATTGTAAGCTGTCAAGTATATGTATCCATGATATTGCAAAGATTCCCTTCAAAAATGCCAACTGGGAAATGAATTAGATCAAATTAAAATACGATAATCGTTTATGTACATTTCTCGTTTTAGCCATGAAAACATTATTAAAATGTATGGATTCTTTCGTGATGGAGATAAAATCGTGTATGTTTTGGAATATGCTGCTGGAGGAGAAATGTATGCAGAACTGATGGGATCTCCAAATTGTAGATTTAGCGATAAAAGGCATGTTTCGATTAAAAATATGATTTTTTAAATATATATGCATTATGTGTCTGTAGTTATTGTTTGACTTATGTTGTTTGGATTTAGATCTGCAACGTATATCTACCAAATGACGAATGCTTTGGAGTATTTGCACAATCGAAACATAATTCACAGAGACATCAAACCTGAAAATTTGCTTATTGGAAATCATGGGGAAATTAAAATGGCAGACTTCGGGTGGTCTATTAAAACCGCAGTCCAAAGGTAAAATTCGTACACATAAACAATGACGCTATAATAATAAAGTCCTAATTATTTTTATTAGTGGTCGTCGTAAAACTTTGTGCGGAACTCTTGATTATTTGCCCCCCGAAATGGTCAGAGGAAATCTGTATGACGAAAAGGTATTAATTATAATTAATTAGTTAATTGTTGATGAAAACTTAAAATACGTATAATGTGAAAAGTATACGGTTGTAAATTCAACTTGGCGTTAGGTCGATTTGTGGTGTTTGGGGGTGTTGTGCTACGAATTTCTTGTTGGCAAACCACCCTTTGAGGCAAACCATAGAGACGAAACGTATAAAAATATAAAAAGTGTCATGTTTACATGCCCGTCGTATGTCGATAAAGAAGCGGATGACTTTGTGCACAAGGTGTTCATAATGAAAGGACTAAATTACTATATAATAACATTTTCCAAACAGTCAAAATAAATTGTTTGCAAAATACATGTTATGTAATATTTTAGATATTGATGTCAGACCCTGGAAAGCGACTAAGTCTAATTGATATACGAATTCATCCTTGGATTACTAAAAACCGAGACCATGCAAAAAATCTTTTACCTGTCTTTGATAAATACAAGCATTTGCTAAAGGACATAACAGTCGATTATCAAAGAAAAGGTTACATCGGTACCGATTCTTAATCCTTACAGTCCTAGGAAAACTCTGGCTTAAAATGTACATTAAATTATTTGGCTTTTAATACAATTCAGGGTTTATGGTAGTTTTATATGGATGTTTAATATTGAAACACAATAATTAAGCATATTTTGCTCCTGTCGAGCTTAAAACCTTTGTAATGTAATAATTTTAAACTTAAAATTTTAAAGTTCAAATTCAATTCACCATTTATGTAATTATTAGATTGTATCCATAAGTTGCATATTTTATTACAATTTGTATATTTAGCAGGATAGTATTGATACAAGTATGTACTTTGTCACATCTTAATTGGCTTATAATATTGATGTGTTACTTTTAAGGTGTTTTATGTTTAGCATTAAAATCAATGAACAATAAAAAATAATGATCTTCTCTCAATCTCGTGCACACGTTTGTTTCCATGCGTTCATACCATGCAATTAATTCTATACGTCTAATAATGACTTTCATGCAAATTGTGCATCCATTCTCTTGAACATGTTTTTCAGTGGCTATCATTAATTTTCTTCCTAGCCCTTAGCTTTTATGTCAGGGTGGACGCCTGCATTCCAACGTACATTTTATTATTCGCTGCAATCACTTGAGTATACACATATCCGGTGAGTTTTCCCTTTTCGTCCGTGTATTTGAAGAATTGGGCAACTGGAGCATTCATTTCTTCTTTTACGATTTATGGTGTCGTGCGGATCCCCCTAATATATCTCTGTAGAGTATAGGCAGGGCGTACGTACCCATATTATCGTTTTCATCGTTCTCGTAGGTTCTTATCGTTGTCATAGTTCTCGTAGCCTCTTATTGTTGTCATAGTTATCGTAGGCTCTTATCGTTGCCATAGTTCTCGTAGCCGTAGCCTCCTACCGTTCTCATAGATCTAGTAGGATCTTATCGTTCTCGTAGTCTCTTATCATTCTCGTACTCTCTTACATAAGAGTAGCCAGGATTTGGTTTCGGGGGGGGGGGGCAATATATTTTTCGCGCACGGCGCGAAACATTTCGCAATTTTTTCCGGATTTCGGGGGGGGGAATTGCCTCTTGCCCCCCCTGGCTACGCCAGTGCTCTTTTTTCATTCTCATACCCTCTTAACATTCTCGTAGGCTTTTATAATTCTCGCACTCTGTTATATCGTAGGCTTTTATCATTCTCGCACTCTGTTATCATTCTCGTAGGCTTTTATCATTCTCGCACTCTTATCATGCTCGTAGGCTCTTATTCTCGCATGCCATGTGTATTTGGCTCGTATACGTATTTGGAACAGATTGTTATTTCACTTTGATTTTGCTTTAGCGAATAAAACTCACATTGAAATAGGCACCACCAAATGAATCAGTTAATTGCAAAAATTCATTTAAAATTAACTTATGATTTTATTAAGGAATCATGTACACCATATTGCTTCAATGTTGTACATATTATACCACCTATACAACCTTATTACAGATTATTATTGAATGGCATAACTGATATAAAACTTTTGTGATTTACGGACTTATCTATAGATGTAAATTAATAAAATGAGTAATATGTATTTGCAAAAATGAGATACATTTTAGTGGGAATAAATAAATCATATTACTAATTATAATAGTGTACGCCCAATAAATCTCTAGAAGCAAGTAACTTCGCACGTTGACTAAAGACAGGTACATTTATTTTTTATTATTACATAACATATAATTAACGCATAAATTAATTAACTATGATCATCAATAAACTCTTATTTGGTCACCATGTTCTGCGGAATTAATTGTAGGTTCAAGTCATATAAGTACTATTTATCAATGTATCAAACCAAAAATCGTGCAGGCTTAAAATACAATCAGGTATGTAACAAAGAATACAAGTTGTGGTACATTACTACTAATAGTAAAAACAATTATATTCGGACTGTCTGTCCCTGTGATCTTTACCGCTACAATTTATGGTGAGCTAATTTGCAGCTACAATTTATGGTGAACTAATTTACAGCTACAAAGTGAGTCGATCGATGATTGGACTTTTGGAAAAAAACAAGTTGACTTATTATTCGGTGACTAGATGCATTCCTCTAATTTTAATTAATTAGCATTAAATGAGTGTATAAAAAAACTTAAAATCACTCCTTTATTCGAATTCGGGTATATCTTCAAAGCTGTATCCTGGGTAGCCTTTGTATGCACAATAGGCTATACGCACATGATATGATCCGGGAATAAACATCAAAAATCCCATTATCACCATTGGCCAAATTCGATCTGCGAACTGACAAAATCATGTAATTCAAATCTTCTATTTCTACTTTCAGTACAACATTTTACGCACACATTACATAGTTGTGCTTATTGTCAAACCTACCTTTGAATCAAGATGACCAGTTAGTACCATAATTCCAAGAACCAACAACATAGCTCCAGCAAAGCATAAGAACACGGCCAGTGTTATTGATCGAACGGGTATCCGAACAGGCGGTTTCTGAAACTATTAGAGAACATGTACAAAATGTTAAATTCAGTTATGAAGCCAATCTCTAGTGACAACACAGTAATAACTTTTTGCTGTTAAACTATGTCTGCTTAAAATGTAAGTATGTGGTAGAATCTTGGGTAAACGATTTTTAAAATATATCAAAATTGCTAGCTATTTGTTCACTGTTTTCTCACAAAATATAAGTGATAATGGCTCTTTTAAATCGATGACTTTTTGTTCCTTATTAGATAAATGCATTAGAACACAAAAAAGACAAATTATAAACAAATCCTTCAGCCAAGTTTAAATAAAATTGCTTGCATTTACTTGGATGAAAATTCCTCCAAGTTAAAATACAGGCGATTTCATTTAAACCTGGCTGAAGGATTTGTTAATATGTTGGCTATGTTATGACCTAACCTTATCAAGGCCGTATTTAGGATTCCGTTTCGGGAGTGGCAAAATGCCAACATGATGCATAATAGTGTCAGTTATCGCGCGTAGTGTGAAAAATTTGAGCTATTTTAAGCCGAAATCAATCAATCTAAAATGCATCAAATTCGCGCGTAGCGCGATAATTTGCAATTTTTGGTAAAATAATTTATTTTTCTCCGATTTTGGAGCGGGCACATGCCCCCTTTGCTTGCCCCCACCTAAATACAGCCTTGAACCTTATTAGAGAAAATACCGTTTCCATGAGCATTGGTACCAACTATGTAATTTCATTCGTTTACAATGTAGCAAAATGTTGCTCCTCATAAAGCATAGAGAAAATGATTGTATCCTGGGATAAAATTATAAAATGGTCCTATATCGTCGTATAAAGTAAGTCCTGTAACACTGGGGTGTTACATGACACAGGCTGTGACCACTTGAGTTTAAGAGAGAATAGTTAATAGATTATAGGGGTAATTAATTTGATTCTATATATTTTGAAAGCGGAATTTCGATTAAGCATTACTATTAAAACTGAAGGGTCACTGTACTATTTGCAAACGCTTCAAAAGTGCAATCGAATCTTCCGGTTTAACTATAACGAGATTCGTTTATTTTTCTACTTTTGAAACATCTCGGGATACACTATTGCTGATTGTTGAAAAATATACAAATCATTTATAATCACTCATTAAAAAAATACCTGAGAATCTACGTAGTCGTCGTTCGAGTTTCCGGCACATGTGTTTAACGGTCTATACGAGGCTAAATTACTGGCCCCCATAGTTCTTTGTGTCAACGATTCTTTTTCTCCAGCAGCATTTGGACTTGCAGGTTTTCTATTTGTGACCCGTATTTTCGTCATTTTACGACTGCTTACTGTAAACTACAAGAACTATGAATTATATTATAATTATTGTATTGTATGATTAGTATTAGACTTTGCACACAATAAGCAATACTCTATAACTGCTAAAAGGTGTAAATCTAAAGAAATCTGTATTTATGCAATACTAGAAAATCAACACAATTATGTTGATTATGAAAAGGTCAAGTGATTGACAAGTATTTGTTAGCAAACATTTTACGTCAATAAACTCTTCCAGAACAGAGGGAGCGGATTTGAATTTCCCACTTTCGTTGCAGTAAAACTTTCTCCATACATCCTGTACACAATTGAAGGAACACAACACAGTACTCATCTGAAACACAAGAACGGAGAAACTCAAATCAAGTAGTGACCAACGATGAAAGTTTGTTGTAGAGGAAAGGCAAAAGAATAGTAAAAATGCAATTTAAAAACAAAATGTAAATATTTAAACGTAAATTTAATTATTTACTTTTAAACTACAGCTTTTCAAGTATGTACCATGTATAAAACTTTCCTGTTATTTCTTGCCCAGCAAAATGCACTTTTCACCTGTTTACATTAGCAGACTTTCATTACATTTCCACAAGGAACTTTTCTCCACCCACACAAAAGTTAGCGTTCATCATCCTCACAGAAGGAGGCTTTCTAGAATGTCACGCACAATTTCACAGAACTTTCATGTCTCAAGTCAACAAAAGTAAACTATACTTGCCAATAAATGTCCTTGTCAATGAAAATGACTCATAATCCTTTTTTCACCCACTTATCCACCTAGATTCATAATATATCATCCTTTTTTAGAGGTTGCGACAAAAAATGTAAAACTATTACGGTTTCCCTTGTAATGGTACTCACATTATTAGTTTACTGATTAGGTACATACTTTGTTTTCTAATTTCTACTACTCCTTTGCTAAATCCTAAAATTTTGCAAATTTTATTCTATAATTTTATTTGTGTGGTTGTACAACAACTTGTGTTTGATTTGTAAACAATGATTGAGTATTGGGAATTTTTCTCACATGAAATCTTTCATTTCTTCAACAAAACAAATATAACGGTATTTACTCAAATTTCAAGGCTTTATGTTCTCAAAATGATCAACATAAAAGGATTATGCTCTCTCCTATAGACCTTCCAACTTTTTTCTAATTCTCCATTACACTATATACTTATTGAGAATCATATGTCAACAAACGAGTAGTAAGGGGTTTATATTTGTGTCTAATTAAATCTTGATCAAATACTGAGCGTTGATCAACATTGATTAAAAGAATATGTGTGTTCATTTTAAATTGGTTACATATTTTTAATGAACGATTAAAACTTAAATGAGTTTTTTACCTTCCTGTCTGGCGAGGAGACATAATATGTTTCGACCTTGCTGAAAATCACATCCACCAAGCGTCGACAAGTACGCTAAGATTTTTCTCAATGAGTTCTGCTACAGATTCTACACAATATAAAAGCCCTCCTTTTTGAGTCCCTGCTTACATGAGTGTTTTTTGCTTAAACAGTTTGACATGAACCAGGACAGCATAGTTTACACATTATCATTCACAAAAAGGTAGGTACCTAAATAAAACCTTTCATCATTATGTAACAATGTTTAATGCTGATGATAAGGAATTTTTGTTAAAACCTCATGTATTAAAATTAATTATTTCATTGTTGAATTCGATTTTCTCAAGTTGACTCTAAGTGAAAAAGTTCATTTGAGGACGCAGGTAAGAGAGATAGAGCATTTTATTAGATGCATACATTAATTTTAATCACGATTAATACAAGAATACTAGTTTATAATACTGGTAATGTTAATGGTACTTTTCTTGAGAGTACAAACTATAGGATCCCACGCATTGATCATGATCATTGATGGATAAATGAAAAATGTTAATGGCATAGGTCTGGACATATAATTCACTCATTTATAGTAAGCAATTTCATTAATGGTTTCAATTTATAATGCGTGGGTTGGACTGATAATTCAACGAACAATGCCCTTAACCCTATATGTAAATAAGTAGGGATATTTGAATCTACTTACGTAATGAAAAGAGTGTAAATTTTAATTACTTTGCAATTGATATTTTGTACTAGAAGGAAGAAAAAGTTTAACATTGACACTAGTCACATAGTTGCTATTTTTAGTGTTTTATTTACTGTACGTACGTAATCGAATCTATATCAGTGGAGTAAAGCTGTTACAAAAACGTAACAGGGCCAATCGGATTAATCACCGTCAGTACAACATAATCTGCATGAGCAACGTCTATGTAATTCGTTTCATCATAGGTTTCCAGAATTCCCAGCTTGGAAAAGGCTTATAGCGTGTAAGTGCATAGAGGTCTAAAATGCATATTAGTATTAGCTGGGGACGGAGACACACGATAGCGTTGATCTGGAGATAAGCAAAGTACTTATACGTAGAACGAAGAATACAACACGTAGTATTACACTGAAATGGATTTTGAATTGAACGTAGAGTGCCTACATAGACAATGTGTTACTTTAGTGAATGAGAACATAACTACATAAAGACTATTGATTAAGGACTAGGCTAACGCCACGACCGTTGTGACGTCGGACTAAGCCCTATTTTCGCACGTCACCCGATCGAATATGACGTCAAGTACTCTGGTGTAGTTATCGATTCTACATAACACGGCAGTTCTGTTAGCCGATGTATGTTTTAAGTTCCAGCCATGCCATACCGCACTTATCCTTTCCATATCTTACAGCACACAGCCCTTTTATAAACAAACTCCGGGTCCGGGTAGTGCTGTGTGAGAGCAACTTTGCCGAACCAGCAAAGGAGGCTCTTTTAGGTATACGGGGAGCCTTTGAGAGAGTCAGTCTCGCAACAGAGTAACAACTCACAAACTCTCCAGCCCAGCTCACACACTACTACACCAATATTATACTCTGCCCGATTCAGATAGATTTGTAGCAACAACTTCTGGGCTTGGTTGCTTTCGTCCCGTTCTCCGGAGGAACATTGCATCTGTTTGCGATCCTACCCGACTCAGTTCGGCCTATCCAATGTAAAGTTGTAGTCGTAGGGCACAGGATTTTCATGGCCTTCTCTCTCCTTGCCTCCTTTCTCCTTCTCCATCCACGTTTCTTTTCTTTCCCATATAGTACTTGGCTTTCCTTCATATTATTTTGCTTTTCCTTAGTATGAACTTACACTAGAGCATTATATGCATACATACATATACATGTAATATAATATAATAGATAGTTAGCTTTTTCTGGCGTAAGCGTAAAACGTGAGCGTAAGCGTAAAATTTTAGGTTTTACGTCGCTTGTGG
>JAQFYB010007713.1:0-10512 GCA_034694085.1 Pogonognathellus longicornis
GACATTTGTCATCCTCCCAGATCAAGGCTTGCGAACTGAAAATGACAATAGTCGCTCTCCCAGGACAACTGGTTAATCAAAATTCAAACTACCAACACAATTGTGAATATCTTTATGAGGGGCGAAGTGACATAGATTTACAATAATTTTATTACTACTGCCATTCATAGTCACAGTCTCACGTAGGGTTGTTTCATTTTGATCTGAAGCATAAACATTTAGTAAAAATATAGATTCAATCTACCTCAATGGTAAATAGTTTTGTCTGATGGTTATCAGTTATTATTATGATGGAAAAAATAGAATGGAGAAAGACAGAGCCATTAGTTAGGGCATCGCTGATTCATATAGAATAGCGTTAGATTGTCAATTAATACATCAGTCCAAAATCAATTTATTCCTCTTTTTCCTTGTCTTCTAAAAATAAACAAGAGTGCAAAGCAACTTTGAGTGCATTACATTAAAGTTGCAGTCTACACATTATATTCTATCAAAAAATGGCGATAACTACCATACGTATATTTACCAACTACATAGCAATATATTTTATTTTGACATTTTTGTCTTATCCTTTAACACTGCTAAACTACATCATCGTGTATACATCCCTGCAGATATAAGTACATATGAGCTTTATGATAGTAAACTTACTCCAAGGCGAAGACAATAAAGTACCGTTAAGCAAAGTGAATAAAGTAACTGCCTGGGAAAATTGCATTGGTGAAAAAATGATGGGATCCATCCAACTCACACTTTTCTCCACAAGAAGCCTAGCATTATATTCTCATGTCTCATGTCTTCCCCTGTGTTTCTCTTAATACTGCGATTACGTACCGAGAATGTCGTTCAGAGGAGGAAAAACGTGATGTTCTCTCGCATTTAATATAATGTGACGTGGCTCTTGCAGTTGCAGTGTTCCTACTGTATTGGGTAATGTTATCTATTATGTATTGATAAAAAGCATCTGGAAGTTGAGAACAGAAAGAGTAGGAGGAGAAAGAAACACATTACATACATTACCCTTAACATTTCATACACTACCCAACTTATAAACCTGGCAGCACCTACACACATGCATCCTTACCTACATGAACCATTTGATGTGAAGAAATAATGTGTCCTAATATACCTACTATCTACTGTACCTACCTACACATTTTATCTGTATATATAGCTTCGTATTAAGTACTCTATGAAATTCCACTAGCAGTGTGAATCATAACATCTTTTGCGACATCAACTTTATGTTGTATACTGTAAGTCCCTGAGAAAAATAACATGGAGAATAAGGATCCCTACTATAGGTTTATACACTTCAACTATAAATGTTATGAAGAAACATAGCATCCCTTCAGTAGGTATAACGAGTGTGGTCTCAGCTTTACATTCTATAAACCAACATTTATGTGACAGTAGAGCACCCACTACTTGACTCGTTTTCCTTTTCCCCATTGAATGTCACTTCAGACACACGAATTCGCATTATTCAATTGAGGGGAATAAAAGAAGACACCCAACACACAGGAGCGGAGCAGATGATCAGAGCTCTTTGGAAATGAACAACCCATAAAATATCCTGCGAAACTAAACAGCATTATGTAATGTGTCAAGCTATGAAAGGTTTTATACGTAAGGTATGTATAGTGTCTTTTGGGAGGGATGAGACAGTTTAGGCTATGAAAGGCAGCATTAGTGTGGAATCTAAAATCACAACAGTTAGAAATTGCCTACTTACTTTCCTTTACTTGACTGTTTGTACTATTACTGTATTTGTAGCACTGTCAAGACGGAGGAGTGTAAAAGGAATAGAGTAGAGTTTGAGTATGGGACGATTTATGTTGGTGGTTGTGTTCCATTTGAGCTGTAAATGTCGGTTATGATTTTCAATTGGTAGTTGAATTTATTTTGTCCTAATGGGAGTGGGACTGTGTTCTGTTCGTCACCACCATTAGATTAAATGCCCTCACAAGTTAAAGTTTGAGCCAGCCGCAAAATGTGATGTGAATGGCAACTTAATTGCACTCTATTGTAGCTCATCTCATCGAATTTAAGGAAGTTAGGATGTTACGTTTGTTCTCCTTCCCTGCACACACTCACTCTACCCATATACCTAAGGTTACGACATAAAAAGAGAAAAGAGCTAAACCATACTACGAAAAGGGAGCCGAAAACTCTTCAAAGTGCCTAGCTACATCGTACTTCTACCTTTATACAAATATAATGCCTCCACCATATACACAATGTATATTTATACTATACACACATAATAAAGCATAGACAAGGTATAAGTAGGAAAATATTATTTTCTTACACATTACACTTACTGCAAAGTATTTTATTTGACGTAGCTTTAGGTTCATCGTGTGTCAAATATGAAACATATTATGAGACTCTGCCACATAATACTAGGTACTTTTAGGTATATGTATTTCTATAGCACAGTGCAGTGTGTCTTTGCTTTAGTTGCCACTACTACAACATAGTGAAGGTAAAGTAATTTGTGTGAAGTGAGTTGAGTGTAAGTTCACTTTATTGTAGCGAGAATACAAGGCTTCCCTTGACTACACATCAAATCACCTCTTTAGATTAGATTTAAAACTTAAATGGAAAATTTGTAGAAAAAGCACTTCTTCTTTCTTTCTACAATCAACTTACATCAGAGGGATGTACTTTGTACGTGTGTGCAGTGGAGCGAGTGTAGTGTAGTTGCTAATCGCAAGTCTTTCTTTGGCCTAACCGACTTTACTTTTGTAGAAGCAGAGTCTAAAATACACACACACTCTCAGTCTACACTCCTGGAATTAGATATAGAGTTCTTCTCTCTATAACTACAATATCATTTCCCAAATAAATACACAGAGCAAAGACTAGCAAAACTTGCCTGTATATGATAATAGTTCTATGTATACTTTGTGCAAGGTAAAGTACGAGTGAAATACGGGAATATATCTGTATGTATGTATAGTAGATGTGGATGGTGGAACTGGAACTTGTGTAAGTAAGCAGTTTATTAGAGACGGACTGAAAACTTTTCCACTTTCCATTCTAAATTGACTTTTCACTCCGCCTTCTGCCCAACTTGCGCCCCAATTAAATCTCTCATCTCATCTTTCCACTAATTCTTCTCTTCTTGCTAATTTATTCGCTTTTTTCTTCTTTATACGTCCTAGTACTCAACTCCTTTTATTCAGACGCAGCTGTAGCAAGCAGGAGGCAGTATTAGTAGCTAATTGTCACTAGTTTTAGAGCCTCAGAGACTCACACGGCGTTTCCACTTCCTAATTACTTAATTAATCAACATAACACACATGTGGATTACCATTACAGCACTAAGTGAACTGTAGGTATACTCTTTGTATTTAGCTACACTTTTTTCTTTAACTCGATTTTTTCTTTTCCTCTTATAATTTGTACTGTACACCTTCACTAAATGTATTTAATCCAATAACTTGATACTATTTCATGCATTTAATTTACTCTTGTAGGTAATTGTAGACAAAGCGTTCTTCAAATTCTCTCTAAAGTTAGAAAAAAATTATATACAGCCCAGTAAGTGGTAAGGCTAGGTATTTTGTTTATTATCCAGAAATAATTCACTGCAACGACTAATTAAGAAAGAAGGCATTTATTAATTTTTGATAGTATTAGAATCATATTAGATTGCCCTGTACCATATTTTTGTCCTTTCAAGTTTCCTTTGTCTCAAAATCATGCTAGTATAATAGGGGTGTGCGACAAAATATGGGTGTGCGTGGTTTGGTTTGTAACAGGATAGAGTTAGCTATAAAGGTAGTGTAAAATTCAATTCAACCGAATAAAAGGGAATCTGAAGAAATATTTTATAACCAAGCAGTAGTGCTTGCTAACAATGATAGTAGTAGTCTGATACGATAAATCCATCATTCACTAATAAACAAGGTCTAAATTGTTTAAACACTACCAAAGAAAAAGGTTTCTATAATGAGATGTTATCTGTTTGCATGTTGTATTCTTCTTTAATCGAAATGAAAGGGTTAGCTTAAACAAACCATAAAGAACACAAAGAAGTTTTACTCAATACTTTTTCAAAACCAACCACATTTATGCAACCATAAAATAAAGGGAAGCAACGTGAAAAGAGACGAGTATAGTAAACTAAGAAGATAAACAAGCAATGAATTTTGACTTGTATAGAATACAAATGCTACCTGCTAGAAATCCGCATGTAGTATATGGCATGTATATAAAGGCTTAGCTTAGCATGAATATGAAAGCGTAGCATTTGGGGTCGAGTTATATTATAGAAAAGCAAAGGAAGATGATAATGCACCTCACGCAATAAACAGTAGTGGCGAGGACAAGCGCTTTTCAATATTTCAATCACCGTATCTTTGATTTGTGAAAGAAGGAAAGAAAAGGAAGAATCGATCAAAGAATGCCACAAGAGTTGTGTTTGTACTGCACAGTAGTAGTCGTATGTATATGGGTAAAAGTAAAGGCAAGGAGAAGCTAACGTTTTCGGAGGAGACACACATAGTGCAGCATACAGATAGAATGTTGATATTGAATATGAAATAGTTTTGTGAGGAATAAAAACATTGTGGGTATGAAAAGAGGGTTGTTTAGAAACGGCGAAGATTCGTGGAGGACAATAATCCATAATAACATAAAGTCAGTACTGAGAGAGAGTGGCCATAGTTTTATTTGAATATAGATTAGATATCTCGTTTTACTGGTGGGAGGTTTTTGATTTCCAGAAATCCAATTTCCGATTTCTATTTTCCATAAAAATATTCCTTTTTGATCTGACTAGATTGACAAGATGAAGTCAGTCGTATAGAGAGACTAACTGTTTCAAAACTAACTACCCTATTTGAGTCCTACTACCACACGAAACGAACAGACCCGTCAAGCTGTAAAAGAAAATAAGGGAATATTACATAAGAGAGTGTAGCAAGTATTGTAGAATAAGGAAAGGAACCACAAAGAAAGACTCCTTGGCTAAACTCGAACTAAACTAAACAGAAACACCGAAGCAATTTCGGATTTGAGGCTCTCCACAAGAAAACTCAATTTGAGAGTCTCCACTTCGACCGAATCAACGACCACTCAAATCCAATGTAATCCGACAGCGACCTGAATGCTTTCCTACTCTCTCTCTCTCTCTATCATTCTATATCATAGTCATACTAGAGAGTCCTTGATGTTGTAATTCTATTTTTATAAAGGATTTGCCCGCTTCTCCGAAAACGGAAATTATAAAGGTAACTTCCAAATAGGCTAATGTTATCACGATAACGCGAATCAAAGGGTGAGTGAGTTGAGTTGAGCTTCAGCCGTGTAGTAACAACATTGTGAGTGGCACCACTTAACGATGACGACGAGACGAGTATCCATTTTAACAAATAAACTCAACTTACTACAATCACTTTGTAATGACAGCTTCCTCAGTAAATAAAAAACCAGGGGTACATTATTACAACTACGTTACTCTTTATGTCAAATCCCTGTATGGTTGTGTACAAAATACATGCATGTTCCTTCTTCCTACGCTAATTCATGGGGTTATTCTATTTATCCACCCACTAATGGGCTTAAACGTATCTTTTACTCAAGTGTATATTATTTCACATTTACGACTATTATCGTCTACACTATATCGGTATCGGGTTTTGGGAAACATTACGTAATTGAAAGGCAAATACAAATGTCATCCGCTTTAGCATTCAATAATTCGACACACAACTTATTTCATACTTGTGTAATGGGATCAAATTATGAAACGCCTTTCAATCTCAACCTTTACTAATAATAACACAAAGTGTCTGCATACAAACATCGATGATATTTTATAACGTAATGGTATAGCATAGCTGACATTGCATAATACAATCAATCTTTCTTTCACAACTGTATAATACGAACTATCAATTCAATTGTAAAGCTATTTATCTACAAATCCAGTTGTTCCGTCCCACCAACAAATATAATTCTATTATCCAAAGACACTCAAAGAAAAGAGCTTGTCTTGCTCACGATCAGCAGCGTGGGCGTCAACGACACCCTACAACTCTATTCAACCGAACTTGTGAAACGGGTAATGGAGAGTTACTCAATACGTCTACTCTAGGTACGGACTGTATTTGCCTAAAATATAATTCATCTTATCATTATATGTCGAATGCGTTTATTCTTTAATAAGGGTGCTGGAAGGGGTGATACATAAAGTCGCTATACGAATAGGTATCGTATTAAAAAATATTTAGAGTTATTATGCAATGGGCAGCCAATTAATGTTATGTCGGTTATTCATAAATATTAATACAAGAAAATTTATTAGATATTTCGGGAAAATTTGATTGTATTAAGGAATTGAGCTTACTGTATATACATACTGGCTGCACAATGTGTTTAGGTATGTTAAAAATATGGGTAAAATGTAAATCAGGTAATTACAAAAAGCAAATAAGGTAGAATACAGAGAAATTGTTGTTTCTATTTTATAGCTAGGTATAGTTGTATGTATATATTGCATCTGTATGATATGAAATATAATGGGATGGTTATTTGGGAATGACTGGACACAAGATGAATGTTAAGAAAAAAGTTTTCTGTTTTGGCCGGTTAACTGTGACTGAGGAGCAGAAGAAGAGTAAGACGGATGAAGGAAGATTCAATTGAACAACGAAGAAGAGACATTGATGGGAAAATTGAGTTCTAAAGATCAATAATCGAGTCCATTATGTACGTAATTGAGGGCTGTCCAATTTATCACACTTTTCATCTTCACCTGCCAGTCTCCACTCTTCTGCCTCCAGATGAATTGACTCCTTTTAATTTGAGTTTTGTCAGAATTCTGCTTACGTACTTACTTGTGTCCAGTAATAGGCTCCTGGTTCTCTATTTTCTTTAACACTCTTCTCCTTATCTCATCAATTCTACCAAGGAACACGTACACAAGTGTATCCGACATAAAACTCATGTAGGTACATCACTCGTATAATATTTGCTTGTACAGCACTTTCAATATATCTCTGTGCATAACACAGTCATCGTAACAACATAATTGTATTGACGCGTCAGGTTTAGTGGTTAGACCACATCTATAACGCCAAAGGTCATGTTTGTGCACTAGAACTTGGATGGACATACTCTAAAGCCTCCACTTACCACACTAACACTTGTAGTAGTAATTTCATACCAGTGTTATTTAGTAGGTACTAATATAACATGAACGCTCAATGAATGAGATTTGCTCTTATCTTTTCATTTCTTGGTAAATCAAATAACAGAGTTTTTGGTTTGGTAAAAGCTTTTTTACACACTGGGATTACTTGAAGATAGGAACAAAAGCAGGGCAAGACACCTGTCCTGTCAGTCATACACATCCTAACAAACTTATTATTAAATCTCACTCTTTCCATTAGGATACATTATTGGTCATCAAATGCTACCTGCTTTCCTCTCCTGTACTCTAGTAGTAGTTCCTACATTTTAGCAGCAATCATGAAATCATCTTTCTAAAAAAATTCTTATCAGTAGCTGCTACTAACTGCTACATACTTAATAAGTACGTGCCTTCCATAAATGAGACTTCAACTTATTGTAAGCATAAAATCAGATCAGTCTCTTTGACATCTTAATTCTCTTTGTTCAGTCCAGGGTGTATGCATTTTATTTATGCTGACACGGTGAATAAATACTTGCAAATCGAGTAAGTCATAATAATATCACGTTCAATAATACACTCAAACATGTGTTGCAACCCTGTATAGAGCATAAACAGATTTTACAGATACATAGACACCTCGTATAGCAGATAGACATATTGAATACAAAGATAATAATTTTAACTTTATTTTGAGTTGGGAAAATATTTTTTACCTCTACATGCATATAAGGTATATCTAATATACGTTTTACCAGCAATAAGTACTACAAATGTGTTGTGTTGTATCATAGCTCCTTGAAAAGTCTAACATACCTACATAACAAAAGGCACACAAACATTTTTAACGTTAACAAAATATACTTTCAAGATAAATTGACAATGAGCTGTATAATCGCGTAACATTATCGTTACAATAAAGCTAGCAAATGGATTCCACTTGAATGCATTCAATTTACTCGTCAGTAAACGTTCTTTCACACAATAATACACGCATTTATTGATTTAGATCAAATCAACCAATCTGCCACAACATTTACGATATTCACTTAACGTATCTCAATCTCAAATGCGATTTTTTCTTAGTGCGTACCCCCGTAGTAGAAATAAATGACTGCACAGCCTTTTTGTTACAACTTAATCAGTTCGTATTAAAGTAGGTATGCCATTCTAAATGATTTACATGATGGCACGTCAAAGTCACTATTAGTGGACCATTTAACAATAAGCAGCTTACTTTGCCAGAGAGATAAGTGCTAACTTATGTAAGTAACCTAACTATCTCTAACTGCCTTGCTTAACAAAGCTCATTATCTCCCCTGCTACGTATATTATGTAGAGTTAGCTTCGTGGTTCAGAATAGCATTTTCCTATACTACATACTACGTGTTATATTGCTCTTATTATTTTCCTTTGTGTGCAGAGCCACGTCCCAAATTTATTTGACAATTGGATTCTCTTTTTACAAAATAATGATTCGCAATTTGCAATATCTCTCACACACATAGTCATCTACTAGTTAGTTAGTACTTATCTTCCAAATTGCACGCAAGGGAGCAGAAATATTAGGTTTGCATTTATATATGTGCAGAGTACCTCTATATTCATATAAAATATTTCCACGTAGCACCAATACAATTTGCACGTACGATTCGAAAAAAGTTTTTAACTAGGAGAATTGTATGTACTTTAGCGTGATTGCCTTCTCATTAAGATAAGTGTTCCGTAGTCAGCTTATAAATGCTATTAAAATTATCTTCGTTTACGTCAAGTCCATTCACATTAAATTTTTTACATCGGAAGAGTTGATGAGATGATTTTACAGCAATTGGATCTAATCAAGAGTCCTTAACGCAAGACAATGCAATAGCAATGCCATCATGTACATGTAGCCCATGCTTTTACACACACACACTTGACGATAATCACGTGTAGATATGTGAGAATAACGTAACGCAAGTACAGTACTACAACAACAGCAAAGACGTGAGAATAATTGATTACCAAGTACAATGGCTATAAAGAATAGAGCTCTGAAGAAAAAACTAGTCTGTAATTAGCAGTACGGGGAAAAAAACGCATCACACATCGCTCTAAGAAGAGTGTACGACTATATTATCCAAAGTGGCTGTAGTTTATAAGTTACACAAGTATAAGAGCTTAAGTATGTGCATACAAAAACGGGGCTTATCAATTATAAATTATAACACAAGAATAAACGATGATTCAGATTTCCTATTCGATATAAGTTTATTCAACCCTATCGTTCAACAGGGTATATAGATTCTTATACATAGAGGGAATTAATATTGGAGCACTATTTGTATTTGAATTTATATGCATCACAATATTGTATGATTGATTGTTCAGATAGGTTCTATACAACAACCCTTTTCAAAGCTTGACTCGCACTCGCGTAAATTTATTACCTGGACTGAACTTTTATGTGGAAATGGTGCCTTTGTAGCATGACTCCTATTTACCGCTTTACACACACCATGACCATGTTTTTCAAACTTAGGGACACAAAAATAGGCTAATCAAGTAAAATGAAAATATAAATCAAATCGCATGTAAAATACATTATTAACGCAGTGCTGGTTCATTATAAAATTATTTTTAGTTATCCACTCAAGACTCGGCTAAAGATAAGTTACGTGATAAGTGCCCTATATATCTGTATTTCTATTTCTATGCGGATTTCCACACCCGCGTGTGTGTAGTACTTCCTAAAAGTGTACTTCAAGCCTGAACTCATAGAATAAATGTATTGCGTATTGTACAAGTATTAGGCTTGTCGTGTTACATGGTAATTGATTCACATACATGTGTGCCCTACATAAAGGGCCAGCTCCGCCTACCTTTCGACAAGAGCTCCTTAATTATAATCTATTAGGGCAATTACAGGATGATAAAAGAACCGCTTTGTAATGTGATGTGCTGAAAAGCAGGATGGAAATTGTACAGAATTCAAAAGCAGACAAAACTACCAATGCTTACATTACATCACTCTTACTGTAAAGCTGTATGTACACATAATCATGCACTTAACACTAATGCATGTACCAGTATAGTTATTCTTTATGAGATTTTCAGATCAGACTGCCCCGTCCCGTGCCACATTCAAGATTCAACTAACAGAACACACCGAAATGAATTTAAAGGAACATAATATAACGCATTCAAAGAATTATTTGTGTATTGGTACGGTAATACATGCATACTACATACCCATTCAAAATCACGGTAGTAGTATTCCATTTTAGTAGTATAGAAAATTCAATGAATTAACATTTTAGTGCCTTTACTAACCCAATGCACGGTAACATAACTTCCATTAAACATCTAACGAACACAAATATTAT
>JAQFYB010007714.1:0-10511 GCA_034694085.1 Pogonognathellus longicornis
CTTTTTTGCAATTTTTACCCCAGGAGGTAAATTGAGATTGGTTCTCCAAATGGGGGGAAGTGTAGATTTAGCATTTTGAAAATGTTCGTCAGGTCATTAGGAGTCGATCGATACCCTATTTGTACCCAGTTTGACCTATATTGCCCATTTTACAGCCATATATATCTTAAAAAATGACAAAAATTCAAACTTTGACCTTATGTAACTGGATGACCTGGGATCGGGTCTTCCTTCCCTACTCAAACTAGGTCAAGAGTCATGTATTAATCACATATTGAAGTTTGGAGGATTTTCTGGGTCGATTGAATTTCAAGCTCTTTCTGTCCTGGCAATTACTAAATTGTAATTGCGATTTTAATTGCCGTGGTTATTTTTTTCGAAATTTCATTAGCTTAGTTGGTGCTCCGGAGAGTCTTAGCTTCAAGCAAAGATTTTGATGGGGTTGATACACTGAGTGGTTCGTGAGATCCGAACACACGCAGATTAGTCCTTTTATAGGCTCTTTTACATGTGTTTTTTCAAACCCCATGAAAATTTTATTATATAAGATAGATTTGATAAGGTGTGAGTTTATTGATCGTTGTGACACCTGGGAGAGACCAGCTTTGCTGACTTTTGTTGCCAATCAAATAAAGTCAATCAGAGATCAACTGCAGAATTTTTGTGGTAGAAAGCAAGTGTATATATAGGAATAGGAGTAAGTAGAAGAATACATAGGTACTTTATATTTTGAGTGTATTACATGGAGAAGATTCATAAACGTACATACGGCGGAAGAAATTGGGTTCTCCCGGCTAGTTGAACTAATTAATGCGATATACCAGTAGGCGTAGTCAAGATAGAATTTCAGGGGAGGGCAAACTGGCAATATGAGATAAAAAATGAGCTTATTATCAGCAAAAATTTGATCCAATGTAGGTTTTTAAAATCAACCGGTACCGTAACAATGGGGCGGCCAAGGGAGAGAAACCTAACTTGGTGGTACACTGGGGATGTTGGAAAGATGCAAAACATTTGCATTATATCATAAAGAAAACGTTTCAGCGAATAGGATTAGTTCATTAAAAGTTGTCGAATGCTTACATGTTTTATGAATTATATAGAAATGTAAAGAGGCTGTATTCCCGTGGCAGGGCACTAGAACACATGCCATCCAAGGAATCTTAACAAAAGAGGATATAATTTTACCATAAAATTGCAAAATATCGAGAAAATTCCTGGAAAAAAGAAGTTGTACGATTTTTCCATTAATAGCCATTAATTGCAACTCTGAAATCAATCTCAATAATTAAGGGGGTTGTTCAAATAGTTTCGATTTTGTGTACTGTTACTACGGTAAAAAATCGCATTTCGGGGAAAGGGGCATTTGCTTTTTTGCATGCCGGGCCACGTGTTACGAAAGATAATTGATCAGTCATCCTAACCTTCCTTAAGGGGTAGCGCACACCTTTTCTAGCGAGGAGAACGAGGTGCACCAAAATGTACACCAAAATGATTTCTACTATAACAAACTAGGCATTTTTATCTAGCGTATCTGAAAGCCCAAACTTTTAAATCATACTGTTCGAAATTCCAACTTCAGTCGTGTGAGGAATAACCTGGTGGACGTAGTTTTTGAATTTTTATTCATAATGGGAAGAAAATTATCCAAAAACTCAGATACGCTGCAGATTTTTCTTCTGTATTTTATGATGGGGTATAGAATTTTCGAAAAAGCTTCCAAACTATCGATCTCATGTCGAATTTGATATGAGAATCGGTGATGCAAAATTCCAAGGATGGAAATAGAAGCAGGAAGGTGTACATACAATCCGTGTATTCTCTTGTACAAGTTCAATCTTCATTATTGAAGTGAATAGAACTTTCCAAACTTGTAAACATACCTTCCTAATCGCGCTGCCTTTAAATTCGTTTCAAGGATTACCGTACTGCCCGATTTAACTCCCCAGTTCGAAATAGCTCCCCATATGGGGAGCAAATTCGATTTTCCGACGAGATTTATGGTCTCCAAACTATAACTCCCCATCGTCGAAATAGTTCCCCATGTTATGTACGCTTGCACTATAAAAGAGATAAGGTAAAGAAAGGTGGATATTTTCATACCTACCTATTATCCATTTTACTGTTTTACATAGCTAATTATAGAAATCAAGCAGCCAGTCGCTAGAAAAATGTCTGACAATCCAGGTCGTGTTATTTTAACTCCTAAAAGACGAATTTCACTTCGTGCTCACACAGCAAAATTGAAATTAGAAATAATAAAGTTCAGTGAGTCTACCAATGTTTCACAAGCAAGTAAACAATTCAACGTAGATCGAAAGAGTATACGCGACTGGAAAAGGAAACGATGTGAATTGGAAGCTCAAATAAGCGAGGGTGTTTTCTTAATTAAATTAATAATAGGTAATAGTAATAATGTTAATAAATAAATAGTTTATGTATATGTATGTATGTTTATTATGCGATATTATTTTTAGGCACACCAGACAAAAAACGTCTGAAAGGAGGTTTCTGATGAAGAAAATTCTGATTAATAATTTAAAAAAATCTTTGTATCATTATCTTTTTGTCACGAAATTAAAATTCTGCATTGAAAATATAAATCCCCATATACACAATAACTCCTCAGTGGGGTGTAATAGCGGTCATTATAGCATGAAAACAATTGACGAAAATATACCTCCCCAGAGTAGGTAAATCGGGCAGTACGGTAGTTCAAAGTGTGCGCTCCCCCTTAATGAAATGAATGAAAGTAATAGGTACTGCACTGATGTTTAATTGCTCGAATCTAGTAGCGTTTCCAATCTTCCGGCCGGGGGACATGCAGATACAACTTACCTACAATAGATATTGTCATATTGTTGCATTTTTACCAAAATTGTGATCACAAAAACGTTAATAGCAGTTTTTTATCTCAGCTAAAAATATGATTGGTATGTTTGTCGTGGGGCAAAATGCTATTAAAATATCTGATCGCTACAATTTATCCTAAAATGTATTAATATCTAGTGTAAGTTGGGCCAGGAGGAGCTTCCTCCTCTCCCCTCCTGGTTTTTACGCAACTGCCTTTTCTCTACCACAGTCCTAGTTTCCACAGTCCCACATACTCTTGAAAACACTAAATTGGCTGCTTCTGCTGGTTTTGTACATTTTTCTTATTCTGCCGTAAGCCTACTCTATTCTCCCAGGCACTTTACATTTTGAAGAGTTCAATTCTGCTATTGTGCTACTCTTGAAAAGATAAACAGAAATCGGGAGTGGAGTCTGAGTGGAGACAAAGACTAAGCGAGACAAGAGATGGAACAGAATATGCATTTTGTGTCTCCAGGGAACTCAAAAGCATTAAGCACTTCTCTTTAATAGACGAGCTCTCCATTTGATTAAAAACTTAAACTCTGGTTCCCTGTCTTTGCCGGAGAACTCTTAAGGCCCATAAGTCTCAACTAAGTCATATTAGTTTTTTAACTCAATGAAGAGGTTTGCTTTGCTGTTACAGAAGATTCCATTTAATTCCAATTTTGGAAGTTTCCAGCCACCACTTACCAGCAGGCCTTACCTTACAACAACTGTCAAGAACATGTCCCAGTCCCACAGGCTTACAGTTTTTAATCTGCACCTAAGTTTTCTACCCAATTTGATTAATAACGATAACCATCCAAGGTCTTTGGTGTGCACAATAATAGAAAAAACTACCTTTTTCAAACGAGCTCTCTAACAAATTAAAACAAAATATTTAGTTTATTACAACATTTTTACAAATACCTACTACAACGCATTAAAATGAGGCATATCTTCTACAATATTATATTAAGGAAAAACACGATCTAGTTTATTTATCACAAAATATTCGTCACTGACACTAGGGTATCTCCAAATAAATCGACGCCTACGTGAATAAGGCAAACAATTTAGAATCCAGGATCCCAATCGCTTTTCTGTTTAACTTCGACGAGATGGTAGCAAATAATAATGTCACCTTCCTTTGGCAAAATGGTAGGGTCGCTGAAACCTAAACCACATTCTAAACCGTTCTTAATAGATTCCACATCATTCTTCTCATGGCGCATGGACATTAGCTTTCCTGAAAATGGAAAAAATCGTTTATATATATATTGCATAGCTTTTTATATTTTATTAACATCACTACCCATCCAAGTTTAATTATGAGAATAGAGACGCAATAAACGCCGAGCAATCAGCACAAAATTCATCAAAATGGTTAGGTAGTTTATAAAAATATGCGTACCGTCAAAAAGAATTTCAGAATCTCGCTTAAGACGAAATGAAGCATTTTTACGTAGTAGGCCTTTTGTACAGCGCGATCCAGCTACTGGAACCTTCTTCTTCACTTCAGTAACTTGAAAAACAGCCAATACATTCGCTTCTCCGAGAATTTCCTCTTCATACTTAGGGGGTAACTTGGACATCAAATCAACTTTGAGACTCTCCACTAGTCGATAAATAATGTTGCTCATTCGGAATTGAATTTTTTTCTTTTGACATTCTTTTTCCAGATTTTCCGAAATAGAAACGTTGAATCCATAAATGAAAGCAGAAAAAGCTTCTGCCATTTTAATGTCGTTCTCGGAAATGTCACCAACACCTATGAAAATCAAAAAATAATATTTGTTTATAGTGTCACAAACAAATGTTATTTAGAATGCAGAAATCAGTCAAAGCGTCTCTGCCTTATTTGATTTCAAAGATTACTACAGCACTAACATTAAGTCATAATCAAAATCAGACAGGCATTGCATACATTTTACAAAACCATTAAAGGAAGTTGTTTACTACTTCAACTGTCTGTAGCAATGTAATATTACTAAACTAGTTTCTGCCCATCTCGAACTTTTTCATGTCATGCCCATTAAGCACAGAAGCGGGGCTTCGATTTTTGTAAAATATTTATGTAATATTTAATATGTACTATGTACTTCCAATGACTCTTAGGCTTTACATACGTAAAAAATATGTATTTCTTTGTAAATGTATGCTAATAAAATATACCTAGGTTTAAATACGTAGGAAAAATATGCGCGAAAAAAACTTTTGTGTATGGGCTTTTTAAGTCCTGGAACACAAAACGTGCAAATATAATACTCGTAATACATAATATCCTTCCTCTGATTCCTGAAACTGTTATAACACCAAAGTAAATAAACTGGTAAAACAGGTGTAAAAAGTAGCGTCAGCTGTTGGGGTGTCTTGAGAAACTTTTTGGGTCATTTAGGTCAATTGGGTCATTTTGAGTCAATTGGGTTAATTGGGCCATTACGGTTATTTGGGTCAATTGGGTTATTTGGTCAATTGGGTTACTAAAAGGATCTTTTCTCAATTCTTAACTTCTCTGCTTACTGGGCATGTAGTGCGAGATAGAATGAAACTCATTTAGTATTTGATGAAAGACATATATTATAATAATTACCATAATGCACAAGATCAAGTCTACATTGATCGTGACAATCATACGTATCCAGTATATCCAGAAAAGCTTCCACAGACCCATCAACATCTCCCTTTACTACCAACGCTAATTTTATTTCGCCGTCATCAACAATTTCTTTAGTTCTGGGGCCAACTCTCCTGACTTTTCGATATCCCATTTTACGTTTTGCTGCCAAGGCTGCTTTGTATTCCTATTTCGAAATGCAATTAATAACAAAAACATACATATTATAGATACACTGGCCATGAATCTTCAGGTCAGGGTCGTGCCCATATGGCTTAGTAAGCAAAGGAGAATTTTTCGGTTTATCATTATCATAATTTCCGAACAATACGAAAAAAAATAATGCTTAAAAATGTGCTGAATTCAATTAAATCATTTAATACCATTCGTAGACAGGTAACAACTAGTACTAAAATGTTAATAATTTTTAATAATCAACAAATAAAATATTAATAATCGTGGTTCTCCTTGATGTACCGAATTCAATGAAAATATTTAAAATACAATACGGTACCATTCTTAGGAACCAAATTGTGATAGTACATAACCGAACTATCAAATTTTCTTATACATTATTATTACGATCCTCCTTATTTTACCGCAAAATACTATGATAAAGCTTGCTTAGGCTTTTGACTGATTCTCAACCTAATGGGCACGGCATTTTATCTATTAATTGTAATCAATTGTATCTGAAAGGCACACCACTGGGAAGCATTTTGTATATTTCACATTTTTGCATAATGCCGTCGTGCCCAGGATTCGGTTTCAAAGGGGGGCAAAAATCATAAGTTTATTATAAATGGCAATAATTAATTATGTGTAGAGAGAAAAGAAAAACAGCTTCAAAATTATCCTAAAGTGCATCAAATGCGGTCCTAACGCGAACATTTGTGATTTTGTGCATTTTTATTATAAAATCTTCTGTTTTTGGATGGGGGGACTTGATCTAGTGCCCTGCCGCTGGGTTGGGTACACCCTTGCTGGCATGGATGCTGAAGGAAATGAATAGTAATATGAGAAATCAAAATACCAACCTTCATATGTTCCACAATTTTTTGCTCTACTACAACTGCATCTTGCTGTTGCTTTTCACTCATTTGTAATGATTTGCGATAATTTACCACTTCCTTCGCTCTTTTCTATACACAAATTAAAATCTTTTATTGACGCAATGATTGAATACGGCCAAGAAAATGTTTTTTATGTATTTGAAACAAGTAATATTTTTTCCGCTTACTTCAGATTCAACTTCAAATATTTTATCACCTGCAGATGGCAAATCGCGCCATCCTATTATCTCAACTGGAGACGAAGGACCGGCCAAACTCACTGTATCTCCAGTTTCATCAAAAATCCCACGAACCTAAATAAAATACTTTTAATTATTACCAACAACGTATTTAATCGCGCAAACGATACGTGAGTCATCCTGTATTTTCTCAGCCACACCACAACACAATACATGGTGATTTCAAGCATACATGGATGCCAGTCGCCAGACAAGGATATCTTGGATGGCGCGAGAACATAAATTGAACATGTGTTGAGTAGGTAAAGGAGAGCACCATTGTATTATTTGCCGGAGCGGATTAGAGGGACATACTGTATTAAATTCGAGAGTAGCGCAAAAATTTTGCTAATTTTTGCCCTTTTTTGGTAAAGTAACATTTTTTTACGATTTCGGGGAGGGGGCAATTGTCTCCTTTGCCCGCCCCCTAAATACAGCCTTGATTTTGGCTAAATACAACGTAGAAAAAAGCTTACTTTAGCCCACGCAGTTCCAGCAACAAGTATGGCACTTTTACGGAGAACTCCTCTCTGAATTAAGGCTGTGGTCAATTTACCACGGCCGTGATCAATACTGGATTCAATTACAACACCCTCAACCATTCCTTTGTGTTCGCTCTTCAAATTCATCATTTCTGCCTACAAATAAAACACTCCTACAATAAAAATTCAATATAACATGATATGTATGATTTTTCAGGGTACTATTTATTGTTTATTATCAGAGTACAATTTCACAATAAAATAAATTGTTCCCTCTGATAACTATACCTGAAGAAGTACCGCGTCCAAAAGTACTGGCAAATTGGTTCCTTTCAGAGCTGAAACTTCAACTGCTTGTATGTCACCTCCAAAATTTTCCAACTGAATCCCTTCTTGCAAAAGCATTTTTTTAGTTCTTTCCTGAATAACAGAAAAAGTCATTATTATTGCATTCTTAGAATGCTTTTGGTATGCCCTAGCAGTAACAGTATTATCTGTAATCTAACCGTATCTGCGTTTCCTCGATCGATTTTATTAATCGCTACTATCAAAGGGACTGTGGAAAATAATAATAATAATATACTTTACATCCTCATTTATAAGCGCACGTTGGTCACATTTTGTCAAGAGGGAGATTCATACATTAAAATAATTTTACAAATCAATTATTGAATTTACTCGACTGATATGCACAATGACAAAAAGGCACATCAAAATCAAGATCCAATATTATTAATGCTGTATTCCGTAAGGGAAATTCCTCTACGAAAGGTAGATGTATTTGACATGCTATCTGCAGTCTGGACACACCCAGAACTGGCTATCTGAAATCACGAATGATAATAAGTGCATCTGATAGCCAGTGCCTCAAAACGAATTTTTCAATTTTCAGTTTCTCACGCAGTACCCCATGTATGGGGTTGCACTCACCCCTTACAGTTACAAAAAACCTTTGTGCCATCATACCTTCAAAATCTATCAAACGTCACCTAAAGCTAAACGGAGCGTCACCCGTAAACAAATTGGGTGACACGAAATGTAAACGGCCTGGGTGACGAGATAATAAGTGATGATAAGTGGTTAATACGGTAATGTATTGGATGACTGTATAGTACCTAATACTAATGGAATGAGTCAAACGTATGTCGCGTCGCCTTAAAACTAAACGCATAACGGCATTTTTTAGGAAAAAAATGGCGGCCAATTTTTAGAAAAATTGAAAATAGGCTAAATAGTTAGATCTAGGTAAGAGCTTTCGACTGATACCGACTACTACATCCGAATCGATACGCTTGGTCTTGAGATGTCCTTGGCTCAAATGTGTTTTTGTAACTTTTGACTTTAAGGGGTGAGTGCACCCCTATACATAATGTAATGTGAGCAACTGACAATTGAAAAATACGTTTTGAGGTTGTGGCTATCAGAATCAGATGCACGCACTATCATTCGTGAGTTCAGGTCAGTTCTCTGTGCGTCGAAACTGCAAATAGTGCGTCATTTACCCGCTTTTAAATCGTTATAAAGCATTTCAAAATATACCATTGGCATCTTTAATCATTGTGATAGACTCTTTCGTTTGTTCCATTACTCCATCATCAGCAGCTACTACTAAGATAACCATATCTGTGACCTAGAAATTAGTAATTAAAGCAAAACATTATGATTTTATATTACTTAACTGGGTATCATAACTGGGTACATCCATGGTAATTACTAATCTCGCCTCAAAAAGTCAAGTGAAATGCGCGTATGGCCCAAAATAATTCACAGATGTAAAATATTATATATTATTATATATAAAATATAGAGCATACGCTCTACCGGTTTGAGTAGGACAGTTTTCACCCAAGTTTTTTCCCTCTGAATTATTGCCAGGTCAAGTCATAAATATCAAGCATAATTGCATTTTTCTCGCAAACTAAAGCGACATTCGAAAATATTATAGACGTTGAATGTGCTTAGTTTATATATAGAAACATTTTGCATATCTCATTTTTTTCATAAATTATCAGTTTTGGGAGTACCCCAAAAGGGGGTTTAGTAATTTCAAAAAATGACGGTGAGCCTCCTCACGGTCCGATAAAAAAAACTTGACATAAGGGAGAGTTGGGTATTATCTACAAGATATATAAATAAAAAAACTCGGACCGAGAGGGGGTTCACGGTCAAATTCGTGATCTTAATTAACTTCACAAAAGAACAGAAAATAGAGATGAGAATGTATCAATCAAATCGAAACAGTATAGGTCTAATCACTGCATGTTTATGTTTCCCTCTCAAATCCCATCTCAACTTTGCGAATCCTTGATTTTAGGGCGCAACCATCGAAATATGGCAAAATGAGATTATGTCCTTTTGAGTCGAGATCTTATAGGTTAGTAAGTGACACAAATAATATTCCTATATATTTTTACTTGAGCTCCTCTGTTTCTTAAAGCACTAAAAGCAGCATGGCCTGGAGTATCCAAAAATGTTATTTTATGGGAGTCGATGATCACTGATGGAAAAACAAAATAACATCTGTAATAAAACTCTTAATCCTATATTATGGCGTACTGTCCGTAAAATAAGTAAGCGAAGACCTCATCTCAAATCGGGTATGATAGTATGTGTTCATCTGATAGCCGCATAGCCCTATTTAGGGCTATCCGGTTTCAGTCAGTTTAAACTGACTATGATCGGGACAGCGTGTCCAGAGCAGAGCAACTCTTTTTTTCAGTTTTGGTGTAGGAAACACACCGCTAATATTTTGTGAGAGCTGGGATTTTTTGTATAGGTCCGCCAGGTATCCTTACACATATGTCAAAAGCTCAGAATATTATAATTAATGGTTTGGCCTACACAATTTTTCAAAGTTGAAAAATCATTGATTTCGACGCCATGATGTGTGTAAAGATGCTATTTACGCCCGTCTATTGCGTCTATACCACCGCGTCTCAATTTGGCGCTGTTCTAAGCACTTTTACATGGTGACACGCTGTCCGTAGCATAGTCTACAACGTAACCTCAAAATACATCGTCGGTTTGGGGATAGCCCGTGGCTCAAAACATATTTACAAAATTTCAGTTACCCCATGTATCAATAGAAAGCTCTTGATACTTACCAGGAACTATCGGTACCCAGCTAACACCGGCGTAGCAACGTAGCAAGTAACTACTTAAGCTAAGTACTCACCTCCGGGGGAAATGGTAGCTTTCTATGTAAAACCTACCTGAGCGAAATGAAATTCATTTCGCCTGGGAATTTTCATTTTGCAGTACTCACTTCTTCCATTTCGCCTAGGCGAAG
>JAQFYB010007715.1:0-10510 GCA_034694085.1 Pogonognathellus longicornis
AAATACCAACCCTGGTCTTAAGACTAAAAAAATATATCCTGAAATATGCAATGGGAAGATCAAAGCATTATGGTGGGCAACTGAATCTGACTTTCTTTAGAGGGACAGTGTGTGGGAAGTAGTATGTTAGTTGTTTAGAAAGAAAAAAACTAATTCGGGCTGCCTTATCTCAAAGTACCTAGCATATTGGTTGTCAAAAGAGACAAGCACTCAACTCATACACTGACTCCATTCAAAATGATCATTTTGATAATGGAACTAAAGATAGAAAGATTGGATGAAAGAGAAAATGAAACGCTTTTGTTCGTTTATTATGTTCTTTGGGATACAAAACTTGTCTGCAAACATTGTACTTTCTTTTTCTTTTCTTTCATATTATCCTACACAATAAAGGCGTCCAAGAAAAAGTGTAGCATCACGTTTATGAGACAACGAGAAAGCCAATCACGTGTATAATACAACAACCACAGACTTTCAAAGCCTCCATCTGCAAACAATCATCCGTGCCTATATACAAGCTGTGTCTTGGACTTAGTGCAAAGCTCAAGTATATATACCCACAGGTTTTTATGCTCAGAAGACTGCTTGTGCGGCTTGTGCACTGGCTATAACTAATTTTCAATTTTTCGACCTGAAGGGATGGGTAAGATCAAGCCACTTTCGATCTGTGGAAATTTGATGCGCGGACGACAACAAGAAAAAGTGTAAAAATAAACTATTGAGTTAATTCCCAAGCTCCGTGAGGCAAAAATCATGTATTCAGTTTATACCAACTGAACTGGTGTTTCATTTTATATTATTTGTTGATTCCTGAAGAATAATTCAATATTATAACTTTTGCATTGAGCTATTTACATCAATTCTATAATTAATGTACCTCTTAGTCCTATACACCTTTCAGACCCATCGTCTACCTCCTCCCGTCCCTCCTTTATTTCTCTAATTTTTTCCCATCTACTATTTCCCTATATCCACCATTTATTTCGCATACTTCACTAGTTTTTTTCCTTATCAGGCCTATTCATCCCATATAGTTCTTTCAAAAAATTGCAATCAAAACTGATTGCATGCTACCTTTTCTCGTGTTGTTCGCAAAATGATGACTATGATCAAGGCTGTATTTAGGAGGTGGGGCAAAGGGGGAATTACCCCTTCCCGAAATCGGAAAAAAAGTTATTTTTCCAAAAAGCTACAAAAAATATCAAAATTTTTCGCGCTACGAGCGAATTTGATACGTTTAGATTGATTTTCGCCTAAAACAGCTCAAATTTTTCGCGCTTCGCGCGATATAAGACACTGTTGTGCATCATGTTGTATTTTTCCCCCTCCGAATGGAATCCTAGATACAGCCTTGACTATGATTCTCCGTATCAATGTAATGTTGGGCGTATTTAAGAGAAGTGATTTGGGTTTGAATGTACTTACAAAGTTTTTCATAATAAACTTTGCAAGTATATGCAAGAACAAGGTAAGCAATGTCTGCAGAACTTGCCTAACTGACTTTTATTGTTCTAAGTTCTTGATATCATTAATATAAGTTTCTATTTAGCAACTCTTTCCTATACGTATTTAAGGTACAAAGAAAGTACAAATATGTTACCTACTAATATTAAAAGAAAGTTTTACTGACAGAAATGCAATAAATATGACAAAAATGAGCAGTAAGGAATAAGAAGCATAAACTAGAATAGCTGAGTAAACACATGGCGAGTCTCACTTTTTGTTACTACAGGCTGATGTTGTGGTTCTTTCGACTTTTGCGTTATCTTCCAGAGGATGAGTCCGTACGTAAAAATGATTACTAGAAGTGGAGCAAAGTACATTGCAAATACGGAGAAAATATTGTACAGGATTTCTTCTAGTGGACTTCGAAAAGAACCAAAGGTAACACATTGTTCAAAACTGGGATACTTCGGATGTCTACGAACGCTAAATACGAAACACTAAAAAACCAACACGGTTATGCCAATGAATGGGAATGGTTTGAGTAAATATAATACACACTAGAAACACTTGTGCTTACAATACACACTACGAACTTTAAATAACACAAAGTCATACTAAGTTTTTGAAAATTTATATCTCCCGAACCAAACCCAATTATGAGTTGAAACGAATATCGATCGAAGGACGAGATTTCAGAAATCTTTTTCGTATATGGGTTGTCTAACTTTTTTATCGTAATGCGATCGGAATAAGGCTTCTTATAAAATGGCACTCTACCATGTTAAAATAAAAGTCAATATTGGTTTGATCTATAGCAGTTCTAGAACCAAACAAAATTTTGAGTTGCGATCAATATCATTTGAAAGGGAAGACTTCAACGGCTATTTTCATCTATGGATTGCCTTTTCCTAGCATTAGAAATTTAATGTGGTGGAAATAATTGGCCATGAAAAATGGGTCGCTGACCTATTGCCAACTCCCGTCACAAAAGAAATCAAACATGGAACCGAACCATTTTTAATGGGAAATTATTTACCCTCAATTACATAAACAAAGTCAAACAACTCATACACGCTAATGAACGTTGAAGTCTCTCCTTTCGACTGATATTGATCGCAATTTATAATTCGGTTTGGTTCGTGAACTAAAAATATTATTATGAACTGCAACTTAGCATGGAGGATATATAGAGAACCATTTTTTATGAAGCCTTATTCCGACCGTATTTCGTTACCAAGGTGAGACCAGCCATGTACGAAAATAATTGTGGAAATCCCATCTTTCGATTGATATTCATCGCAACTCCTAATTCGGTATGGTTCGGGAGATATAGATTTTTAAAAAGTTGGGGTTACTTAGGAAGCACCCTGTATATTGATTTCATCTGCACGGTAAGGGAAGCAAATTTATGAATGATATTCTTATGCTCTTGTGAAGTGGAACTAAGTTTTTGGTAGTAAATTTAATAATGTACAGACATGAGCAGGTATTGCGATTTCACACTTGTCTAGTTTTGTGTGCCTGTTTTGCACAAATTTCCTTAGTAGTTCCATGAATTTATTGTAGTAAAAGGTCTCGTACATAATACTTTCAGTAATGATAGTACTATATAGGTACAAAAAACTTTGTCTGTCAGTGTTCCAAACATTGAATTGTAAGGTACGCCGCTTTATGTGTGTTTACAGGAAGTTTCATTACACACAGGAAATCAAGGCCATCCGATGTCAAATTTTATGTGAAGAATAAAGATAAAAAAATTGTTTATGGGAGACAGACTTATCGCACAAGAGAAAATGATAATTTTTTTAACGTGTTTTCTTTCCATGCTTCAATGAAATGCTATTTCCAGTTATCGTATATTGGTATAGGTAGGTATATTTTAAACTAGAGGATATTGTCTATTATATTATCCTAATAAAATTGGAGACATCCGCTCTAGGGTGTACTCGCGTGACCGTTTACATACGAAATGAACTTAGCTATGTATATTTAAAATGCAAATCACTTAACCTTCGCCGTCCCGACCTCAGTTGCACCTCACGTTTAATCTTGGGGCATTTTAGGTACCCCTACAATATTTCCTAAATTAATGGGTTTAAGAATCTGAAAACTACACTACCGGTAGATCTAAATTTTATTGATTCAAATCTAAAACGTTTTTAAAAAAGACCACATAAATTTTTAACTAAAATATTTGGCGGAAAAAATGTGGAAAAAATTTGGAAAAAAGAGTCGAACGAAATATTTTTGCCATTGGAGTTGGCGTTTTTGAAATATTTGCAGAAAAATAAATGGGATATCTAAATTACCCCAGTTGGGGCGGCGAAGGTTAATGTTACAGGACGAAGAGACAGACGTTGGATTTTTATTATGAATGAGCGTTTATTAAAAAGATAGACGTAGACCAATATGAAAAATGTTAGACATACCTGAGGCGCAGAAGAAACAGCAGCAGCTATCCATGCAAACCATAGCATAACCTTTACACGTGTTGTAGCTCCGACCATCCTCAGTGGAAATAGAATGGCAAAAAATCTGTCAAGACTGATGCAAATGAGGATATTCGAACTCAAGTACAACCCAAAAGCTCTAAAGAACTGACACACTTTACACAAAAAGTTGCCTCCATACCAGCCGACTGTAATTCTCCAGAAAATTTCCATAGGAATCACAAAGAAAGTGACAATCAAGTCGGCGACAGACAAATGTAAAATGAGCACCGTGATTCTCCATTTGAGTCTGCTGAGATGGTGAGACACGGAAAGGAAGACGGAGAGATTGCCCCCCGCTGCCAGAACAAACAGAATACAATAGGCGATTACACAGTTCCTAGAATTCGAACTTATCTCCGTGAATTCTAATGGAAGGGTTGATGCAAATTCACTTAATTCATTGTCATTCAACGCCAGTCCAGGCGATTCAGTGTTCATTTCCCCTCCCACTGTGTAATAAGGGTAATTTGGCGAGCTCAACGAGTTCACAGTGGAATTTGGCTCACTTTCTATCACAGTCGAATTCAACATCTTCATGATCCCAGGTGAAACTGAATTTATTGTTGTATTTATATCGTCCAGAATTTTTAACATATATATTGAACTGCTTTGATTTTCGGAAGCCATGTCCATAGACGTATTCATGATGACTACGACTCAGGTGTATTGATTCTTATAAAAATCTCCATCAATATTGCAGGTAACAAGATTTTATTTAAAGATATTCATACTGATACAATAAGACGTATAATAGGTATATTTTCAATAGTATATACAGTGCGTTTTTTATTAGGTGATTCATGGGATTGAGTAGGAGTATGAGAATAAAGGGAATTACCCTGTTACTATTGATAATCTTATTGAATTTAAAAAACATCATAGTGACATAGGGGATTATTGTAAATTCACATAATACTATTACTACTCCTACTGAATCCCATAGATCACCTAGTAAAAAACGCACTGTATGTAATACCTCTGTAAGGAATGAACCTCAGATCTTGTGATAATAAAAGCTGGGCACATTAGTCAATAAAAATCCTACTTTTACATAATATCCGGTGTACTTGTGTAATATCTGTGTATCGCAATATAAAATACATCTGTAGAAGTGCAAAATGTGGGTAGTTACTTTCCAAGTTCTTATAATTGCAGATTTTGTTTGGTGAGTTTGCAATGAAGTATTGTCTGTAATCGATTTTGGGAGACCTATAGTAGGTTTTGTTTGAAATAAGAGTTTTGTTGTATTGACTCCCAATGTTTTCTTGTTTTGTTAGGTATTGTACATGAACAGTTTCTGTCGCGACTGTAAATGTTATTTTAGTAAAAGTGACAGTTCCGTAGCACAGGCAGTTGATGTTATTTCTGCTATACCAGAAAGAACTAGATGAATGTCAGTTCCGTCTTCCGTTGTATGGTAGGTAGTTGTATGTACGTGTACCACTTGCTGTGAACGAATTGATAGCAATAGTAGGAAGGAGTGGTAGGACGATTCAGCTAGGAAGTCTCAAGCTACACTGGCAAAACCAAACTGAACACCGAAGCCGGGCCCGGGCCGTAGTAGCAATAAAGTTGCTTCCTTTCATGTAACTTACAAATAGGTGGGTAGGTTAGTATTCTGCACAGTACAGTAGGTTAAGCACAATGCCCATATCCTACAAATGCAATGTAATGCCAGACATGCTGCACTACGCATTCACGACGAAGAAAAAGCGGAGCATTCAGAGACTGTTCTTCTACCGGGCATAGTTTTGTGTTATATTAGAATTTGCACTCTGGCCGACTCTCAGCTCTTTGAGCTGGCTGGGAGTGCTATGCTAAGCCTGCACTTTCTCGAGTGGTGGAAATTCACATGTAGTGGCAAAGAAAGCGAGAAATAGCTGGGACATACCTAGTAGGACGTAATAAGTTTGTTGAATCTGTAAGGAAATGGATAGCTTGAGCTTAATAATGCTTGAATCGTATGTGTATTCTGAGTGTGTAGCTAACTATGGGCTTATTGAAAGGCTCGAATGCGAATGGCACTAACTACCTACACAGCTACCTACACACAGTACCTATCACAATCTGGGAGAATAATAAAAAAAGAAATGCTATTTATTTCTACGAGGAATGTTTTTGAGCGATTCGAGCTCAGTGTACGAGAGAGTGAATGAAACAACCTACTGTGTTCGTGTTCATGCGAAACAAAACTAATATACCAGAAATTCCTTTCTCTTACCTCTAAAGTTGCAACGAAAATGTCACATTCAGGTAGGTATATAATAGAGACGTAAAAATCCTGGAACCAAACCAAAACCAAAAAATTTGAAACCGAACCGAAAGCGAAATGAAAGAAAAAATTTGAAACTGAAACCGAAATCGTATAAAATTTCGAACCAAACCTAATCCGAAAAAAATTATATAAAAATTGTCAATTTTAGGTCACTTTTTCTTATTATTAAAGTTTACCCAATAGCAATTGAATGTTTGCGCCAATACTGCATTGATTTACAAAACCAACGTCTGCTCACTTGTAGTCGAGAGGCAGTCCAAAAGCTATGCAAAGGGTTTGTATTTAAATCAGGCCTAATTTTTGGTACCGAAACCAGACCGAATCAGTATGAACCGAAACCGAACCGAAACCAAAAATATCCCAAAAATGAAGAATCAAAAACCGAAAAAACCGTTCTGGTTCGGATTTGGTTCGGTTTTGGTTGGATTTCGGTTTTTACGTCTCTATTATATAAGTAGTTCTGTGAGGGATACGTGCTGGAACCCCACAATTTCCATTTCATATTATACCCTGACCCCACATGTGCAAATCTTGGTTTTGAATATTATCCTTGATGTTATCATCACCAAAGTTTCAGCATAAATTTTGCTTGCTTTGAATTTGAATAGTTTGGAGGTTATAATATATGTGTTCATAAGTAGTCTAAACTCTAGCCCTAAGACATCGACTGAATAGGCAGTGTGTCTCTTCTCGACATCGCTTGATCTCATCTTGAATTCTAATGTATACAGTATTATGCAGTCACCAGAACAGGTTCATTATATCTGCTCCAAATATTTTAACGAAATCAATTCAAAGAGGTTGTAATGCTGGAAACTTTCTATGGCAAGCTGCTAATGAAAAGGGGCAATCTGGTGTTGTGGTGCGACGATTTTAAACAAATTCTGACGTTTATGCAATCCTATTAATTTTACCATTACCTATCACCATTTCATGATCCTCTTGTCTCTTTGAGAAGTACAAATGACATCATTGCTCAAAGAAAAGCGAAATCTCACAAAGATCAAGGGAGGTGTTCTCATTAATTGAGGAAAGAACGTTGCTCTTTGTAGAGCAACTCTTAAGCCGCTTTATTATTAATCTTTTACCATGGCAGATCCTTTTAATTAATTCCCATTACACATTCCAAAGAGCATTTTCTGAATTACACGTAAATAACATTTTGTGGAAATGAGACATATGTACCTATAAACTGACGTAGCCAGCGGGGGCAATTCCCCCACCCCCTGAACTCCAAAAAAATTGGTTATTTTATCAAAAAAATATAAATAAATCAATAAATATTTTGACAATATTTTTCATTTTTGCCTAAATTTGCTCAAATTTTTCATACCTCATGTTTTGAGTTTGCGCACCCCCAAACCAAATCCTTGCTACGCCTACCTACCTATATACATTTCCCATCAATTCTTTCCCAATCTATCACCGATATCACAGTATTCAAATAGAGTTTCTATTTATTTCGACTTTGACATTTCTATTTGTACACACAAGTTATTTCGTGTGCATGACGTCCGTGAGGACGATGACGGAAATCTGACACATTTAATTTGAGACTACAGGCGCTTAAGATATTTACATGTTGAGTTATGAATGCTGAATGCAAATGTGTTAAGAAAGTTTATTCTGACTAACTCATTCCACTTTACTCATTCGCCTACCATTCAATGAATTTCTTTCACCCAATCAACACATTCTTGCACCACTCCAGGCTTGATTTGTTTAATTATTCGAGTCCTTTGCTGTCGACTTCATTCATCCCTCGGAGATTTAAATTGCTAATTCGCAAATGTAGTATTAATACGCAGTTGATCTATGAAATGGCAAGCCATCGCGTTTGCTTACGTGCAAAAATATGGTTTGTACATGTAAAAGATAGTCGGTTTGTAGTTAATTTTTTCTAGTACGTTTGAAATGTAATTTATTGATGGGTAAGGTAGGTTGAACATTAAACCGAGCAATAAACAGGCTATAGATTAGCTTGTTTATTATGATGTTTTAGTATTAAGCAGTTACCATAGTTCCAAGTACCTTGTTGATGGGTAAAAATATACTATAGGTATAAAAGCTCGCGGAGCTACCGAGTGGTGGGATATTTCATCAAATGACTAAAATGGATTTTCCATTTTCCGTCGCTTCATTGTGTTCTCCAATAGACAGTAATTTTTTATTTACTTTAAGGTATTTCTGGTAATGGATAGTGTAATATCTTAAATATCAACCATTATCAAAGTGTTGACTCAATAAGTTTATTTAATACGTTTGTAGTTGACAGTGATTCCAATTGCTAAATTCCTTGTGAAGTACCTTACGTCTTCCTTTGCTTTCTTCTTAGTTTAGCTTTAATAGGAAATCGATAAAGAAATATCCCATAATGCAGCCTCCTACTAGATGCTCCATGCTCATACTTTACGGGGTTACCCTGGACTCCAAGCTCCACAAATAGTTTCGTGCAAGGAACAAGAAGCTTAACTTTTGCAATTGGAATTCTTGGTTTCTACTAATTACACCACAGAGAATCATTTTGTGTGCATTAGTACTAAGACTGTATAGTAAAAGTTGTACTTTAGTTTTCGTAGCCGATGTTCTGCACTGCTGGTGCTTCGTTTTTACACAAGTATATATAGGGTGATAGCTTTTGCTTTCATCTAGATGAATGATGTACTTCAGTGTAATAATAACTCTGACATGAGAATCCTATCATATTCAGCCTGCGGTCAATAGCCGACACTTCATCCTTCAATATCCTACAACAATGAAATAGTTTCAAATTATAATTAATGATATTTTACACATGGTGGTGCTATGAAGTCGTTTTAGGTACATACATGATACAGATATTCAAGAAGATTACTCGAACCTACTTGTTTTGTGCTTTCACCGGCCGGATACATTTATTGATGTTCTGCTAGGTATTTATATCTGCACCACATGAAATATTCAAGGATGCTTACATACATATATTATATCCAAGCATTCTGCGCATTAACTTCACCGTTTCCACTTCTAGGAATGAGAGACTTTACTGCCGTGTAAATTTCATTTGTTTGAGAACACATTTGAAATTTCAAATCTTTTACAAAGGATGATATAAAGTGAAATGAAAAGTGATGAAATGAGATATGGAAACCAGACAGCTAATATTTCGTCAGTTGAGAATTGAGACTATTTGAGAGTTGAAATATAGTTTTCGAGCTTTTTCATCAAAAGCCAAAATCTCATAATAAGAGACTGAGCTGGGTCTTCCGTGACAATAATAAATCTGTGTGCAGGATGCCATACCACGTTTCCGTGTAGAGTCATGTCGCATTAATTTAAAGTATGAGGTATGTACAATATACACACACACCTGATGTTTATCAAGTACATACATTTCAATATCAATCTCCAGGTATCATTTTCTACTTTGTGCCATTATAACTTCAAAAGCATGCCATTGAAATGTCGTCAAATTACAGTTGAGATTACTTACATGCGACAATGCTTAGAGTGTTTCATGCCGGAGTTCATCTGCCTCTCAAGGTTCTAAGTTTCTAAGTATTGCATTTGTTTACTTATCCGTCTTGCTTTGGTTGCCACGAAACAGTGGCAGATCTAGGATTTATCAAGGGGGTGTTTCAATCACATCAATAATCACGTTGAATAATTTCTAGTTATTTCTTGCGAGCTCACATACAAAAATCGATTTCGGGGAAGGAGAAATGGGAATAATATGACCCACAGAAAAAAAATGCGTCAAAATCAACGCAAAATGCATCATTTCCCTTTATTTTTTCCTTTATTTTGCTTTTTTATGTCAAAAAACCTGAATTTGCAAATTACGGTAATCTTATCTATTGTAAATTCAGATTTCAAGTGTCGGAGGGGCTTTAGACTTGCAAAACCTAATGCTAGATCCGCCAATGCCTGGAAATGCTACTATTTTGTAGTACTACTCTACATTATCACTTTCTTACAAGTATTTGTGTTGTGTGAATGATGAAAGGGAAGTATGCACGGTTGACGGTGTGCAGTCGAGTGTAGTTACGATTTAAGAGATGAAATCCCTACATGCGCTAACATAGTGAACATCAAAATCGTTCCAACCGCAAACGTGACAATTGGTTCGAGGAGTTGGAAAAGACTTGTGCTGTGTTTGTTGATGCTTCAACAACGAAATCCAATTTGAAAATGAAGAAGATACAACCAAACCACATCACTGGAAAAGTTTCAAGTATAATGTATGTACAAATACTCAAGTTGATCCGCTTGTAAATTGTTGCTCTGAAAGTAGAACTAGGAATGCATTAAGGGATTT
>JAQFYB010007716.1:0-10509 GCA_034694085.1 Pogonognathellus longicornis
CCCCCCCCCCCCCCCCCCCCCCCCCCCCCCCCCCCCCCCCCCCCCCCCCACCAAAAAAGGTCATAAATTGCAGACGTCATATATGCACGCTCCCTTACTGTTACTTACACCGCACCGTTACACCTACTACCGTAGCTGCGTAGCTAGATAGTACTTTTGACTTACGCTAAGCTTCACAAGCTTCACAAGTAACATTAATAGTCAAGAAATGCGTGAAGGAAACAAAAGCAGCAGGCAGCTACAAATTGCCTTACAAACTTAGAAACTTACGATAGCCTTTTGGAAAAATAAATGAGGATTTTAGCTCTTAAGAATGAATAACCTCTTTAGATCTAATGGATCAAAAGATAAATGTATTTAAAGAATTCATTCATACCGTAATATCTGTAATATAAATAATACGTAATGAATCTACCCAGGCAGAATACAGAATCTAATAAAAAGGCCAATAAAATCTAGTTTTGGCGCAAAAATACGTATATAAGTTTCAAAATTCTGGGTGAGGGGAATCACCATCCCCTGTATACAGCCTTGATTGTATAATATTGTCAAGCATACACTTCACTTCCAGTGATGCAGTAAATACAAAATTCCGATGTTTGTACTTGGTCATTCAACTTTTGGTTTTAAGCATTGTTTGATCGTGTCTGTGTCATTTGATCATTTATTAGAAGCTATTGCAAACAAAATGATCGTTTTGTATGTCTGTTTGATCAGTCTTCTGTAGTATCGACAAATATTTAGTTCGGTCGGCTGCCATGAGAAAACAAGAAAGACGGTCACTGTCGTCAGTGTCGTCCTTTGAGTTTCTGTTTTGTATAAAATGTAGCATAGTCTCTATAACATTGTAGTGTAAGTAAGCTATATTATAAGTATCTTAGCAATATCAATCCTCTGACTGAGACCCCTACTTTTATATGTATTCTGATGCAAGCTACACTCGTATGCTTTACCAATTTACCATGCATGTTTGACATTTTCATGACGTTTAAAGCTTTCTCCAATAGTTCCTCTTCCTATCCATGTCAGTATACTGTAGAGTTAGTGATTAATTTGAGTTAATATTATTAATGTTGACTTTTGTACTTCCAAAATTATTTAGTAATATAATGTCTTTTTTGTTTGTGCAGTAAACATAGTGTGAATCGTTAAAATACGGTTTTACGCTGGCGGCATTATCAACCAACCCCGGTGGGGGGCAAGGAGTAGCTCAAACAATTACAGTACCTATTTCTGGAGTAAATAGTCTTGGTGGAGGCGGTGGAGTGGCTACAGTAACAATTCCTTCAGTTTCTCTTGCTTCCGTTCCTCAGTGGATGGCTCGGTTGAAAATGGAACCGGGTACTATTACTACGACAAGTAACCTTCACAATGCTGGCTCATTATTAAATTCTTCCTCGGGTACAGCTACGGTTGTAACGACAACTGGTGGCGTTACCGGAGTCACGTCCTTATCATTAGCTTCAATGGATTGCTATGAGGACATGTTCAAAGAAATTACCAAGAAATTATATGGAGAGGAAGGCTTGGCTGAGGTAATTGACGCATCTGGAGCATCTCATCAAAATATTGTCTACGAAGCAGATGGATTCCGATCAGATGGAACTATTGCTGGAACCACCGGGCTCACTCTCGTCACCACGGGAGCAAATGGACTTGCTCCTGGAACAATTCTCATTCAAAGAAGAATACAAGATGATAAAGGTATTTAATGAATCCTCACTTGCTAATTATTGCTATTTTCATTTTAAAAATCAGTTGAAATTGATCAGGCTGAAAACAAAATTGGGTTTACATTAATATAAATATATTTCTGAAAAGCTTTACAATTTCGTTGTTTAGGTCGTGTTTGGACAGTGGAAGGATTGCCGCAAGCTGGTGAGCAGATTTCATTGGCCACCGTAGCTGCCCAACAGTCTGAACCCGCTTCTCCCGTGGTTACGACCACAACCTCTGCCCCTCCTCCTCCCCCCATCGAAGAAAGATGGTTTGAAAGTGAAGAAATTCTTGATTGGACAACGTCCAAAATTGCTCGTTACAATCCGTCACAGAAGGTTTTCCGTTGTGTGGATTGTGATTTTGTGGGTTTCTTGTCACGAGTTGCCGAACATTGGCTGGGAAATCATGCCAGCCTAAGAGTCTTTCAATGTCCAAGGTGTCCTTATACGAGTGCATGGGCTAGGTGTGTTCGAATGCATTTGACAAGACAACATGGAGAGACGCTGACAGACAACAGCTTGTGGAAAGAAAATCCTGTTCTGGAAGAGGTACGTATTCAGCTAAATCTTAACCCGTTTTCATCATAGTTCATAGTTCAGTTTATTTCAAGTGCTTATAAATCAGTACATACTGTAAACTTGTTACACGTTCAAATTAATTGTAAATTGAAGTAAACCAGACGACCAGACTACAACTAATTTGGCTTTGGCGGACAAAATTAAATAAATTCTATAATTTTTTAGAGATTGTCGATTTGTTTTAATCCATTTAAATATTTTTTGTCTTAGTAATTCAGTTCCTTATGAGGATTAAGTTTTATATGTTATTGGTATATGATATTTATTTTATATTTTTGTCTTATGTTTTTCAGGTCACAAAGTTTTTGAACGGTCTGAAAACCAAAGTAGAACAGAAAGGCGATACAACAGTTCCTGGTGAGAAAAGGTATACTTGCCCATATTGCCCTTACGCTACAGACAGACGAGACCTGTTTAACAGACATGAAAATATTCACAGAGACGAAAAGCCTTTTCAATGTTATGTGTGCGACAAGCAATTTAATCGGGCGGATCATGTTAAGAAACACTTCATGCGAATGCACCGAGACCATCCTTACGACATTAATAAAATTAGAAAAAATATTCCAAAATCTCATGGTGGAGCTGTTCCGTTTTTTAACAACAAATTTCAATCGAAGCAGCACGTGCAGACCAATGAAAATGAAATAACACAAGAAATTGACACATCGGCTTTGACAACTCAACCTATCACATTACAGTTACAAGGTGGAGGAAACCAAACAGTGACTTTACAACAAATCCCGCATATCGCATATTTCAACCCCCCAGCTGCACCTGGACAAACTGGACCGTTGCAAGGAATCCCTGGTGTAGGAGGAAATAAAAAAGAAGGTACATTTAGAAACGTGACATAATGTTCTTGTCTTTATTAATATTGATAGTGAACTTTTTAGAATGAATTTTTACGATGATCAATAATCAAACAATTTTATGTAATGATAGTGAAAGCAAAAGGATCGAAAAAGAAAAAATCTGGAGAGAAGATGTATACGTGTTCATACTGTCCATGGCAAGGTGTGGATAACTGGTGTTTAAAAAGGCATTTAAATACACACATTAAGCCTTTCCTATGTGCCCTATGCGACTATAAGGCAGCTCGAAGTGAACGATTAGCAACACATGTTCTTAAAGTACACAATAAGAGAGTATGTCATAAATGCTCCTTTCTGGCTGATGACATGGAAAGTCTTAGCCAACATATTCAAGACAGCCAGTAAGTATATCCTCAGACCAGAATATTTTTATATTGATACAATAAATGGATTTAGGTATAATAATTTATCTTATACAAAAATAAAACAATCCTGTTATTTTGTTGTGGTTACAGTCAAAACCCTTTAGTTAAGACGGGATTCAATTGCAATGTTTGTCAAGAATATTTTGAGTTAAGAGCAGATCTAGAGGCTCATGCAATTCTAGAACACCAGAAAGTGATTGTACAATGTGACTTGTGTGACTTCCGAACAACTGACGAACTGAGTATGGAATCTCATTTGAGAGATAAACATAATCTTCAACCAGGGATGGGAGCAGTAGCAGCGGCCGCAGCAGCTGCAGCTGCTGCGGCAGCTATTACAGGACAACCAGTAAGTTGTATATATTTAACATATTTTCTATAAATGTGTGAACAATCTACGACAGTGGATCGTAATTGTATTATTGTGATTGCAGCAAATGCAAATGGCATCTACACCTACAGTGCAAATGTCTGAATCCATTCAAATGGAACAACAGCAACAACATCAACAACAACACCAGCAACAACAACTTCAGCAACAACAGCAACAACAACAGCAACATGAAAGCCAAGTTATTGTTGGTGATCATATGAATGAAAGCGTGGTGGCATCACAAGACAGTGGTTACTGCGATGGGTCCAATGGACTTGTGCAGCCAAAAATTGAACCCGTTGAAGACATCATTGCTGAGCCGGAACCAGAACCAATGACTTTATGTGAACAGTGTGGTATTGACTTTGCAGATGAACCCTCTTTACGTCTTCATGAAAAGCGACATGAGAATGTACCCTCAAAGGCAAATGTTGATATTAAAAGTACACGGACGATAAGTCGGAATTACACTTGCAGTACCTGCTCTTATACCTGTGCGACAAAAAAGATGATGCTCCAACATCAGCGAGCACATACCGGTTTTGAATTGGAGTGTCGAGCTGAAGGTTGTCAGTTCACTACCCCTTTTGAAAATAGCCTTAAAGAGCATATTCATGTGGATCACAATGAGGATGTTGTAAGGTGGGTATTAGACAATTGTCATTTTATTAAGTGTCATGAAACGAAAAATAATATAATCGCGAATTGTTGTTATCTTAGGTGCCCGCATTGTGGTCTGAGGATGTCCAGTAGAAACTGTTTCACAATTCATTGGCGTTTTCACCATGAAACACTGTGCAGCCTTTGTGTGAATGTGTATAAAGTAAAATACGGTGTAAAGGAAAATGACATTCACGAGTTAATTCTGAAAACACCTCTGCAGTTGCTAAATGGGGAAGGGGATGTAACAGGCAATATAAAAGGGAATCATGACGACTCAATTTCTGGCCGAGAGACACAACGAATAGAAGATTTACACATAACGAATAACAACGTATTTCCGTCTGGGTTAGGAGGACCTCCGATGAAAAAGGCTCGTATTGAACTTGTTCCGAATTTAAGTGCTGTAAGTGCGTTGTACAAAAGAGAAGCACTTAAACTACTTCCAAAGTTGTTAGAAATGACGGTAGCCCCTGTTGCTTTGAAACAGCACCAGGAACATTTGAGAAAGCAAGAAAAGATGAGACTCTTGCGAGGCAGAAGAAAGGGAGGTCGGGTTGTTGTGAGTCAAAGACGGAGGTACACTCCCAGGGGCACAGTTAATAATATTGTGCTGAAAAATAGTTTACGATTACATGTTTATAAGTGTCACAGTTTAAGGTGTGAAAAACCGTGTAGTTATCGGAGCAAGGCTCATTTAATGTTACATAATATTTGGAGACATTCAGCACCCATTTTTAAATGTGATAATTGTGAAAGAAAATTTCGTCACTTGTACCAAGCTCTTTTGCACAAAATGCGACAACATCCGCCCCATTTACAAGAGCAACAACATGCTCAACAAATTCAATTACATCAACATCAACTTCAACTGCAGCTTCATCAGCAACATCATGTACACCATCAAACCGTTCACCAGACACACCAAATTATCGGATCGTTCAAAACCGATTAAAGCTTTTGCACTTCCAACCATTCGATCCACGTTTACGTTACCTGCACATAACTGGCAAATCATTAAATTATTATTAAACATTGTAGTTCGAATCACTTAAATCACTTTGTGTTATAGTTATGATTGACATTAAGTTAAAATTACATACTAATATTACATATATACTAAAGCTGTTAATTTTAAAAGGATAAAATAGGTAATCCACAAATTGTAAATATATGAACGTTATGTTTTTTTTTTTGAAATTGTTGGATATATTTAATAAGCAATTAATCCACTTGGTTGCACTTAAGGGAATTTCTTGATTTTTTGAAAAGTTATAGAAGGGGTTCATGTTTTGTAAATGTTTTTAATTTATCATTTATATGTATTTATTAATATGATTAATAATTAATAACGCACTGTATAATATTGGATTCCGGTTATATCTCACAGAAGCAAGATTTTGCCCTCTACGATAATATAAGTAATAAGTCTATTAGATTTATTAGATTTAGGATAATTAGAGAAAGCACTGAAACCAGCAATAAAAATAACCAGACTTAATTATTAGCCTAAAACTTGCAAGTTAACTGCCATGCAATTAATTATGTGATGCGTATCGTGCGCTGAACGCTGCATGTGGTCAGAGAATATTTCAACATAAAAACGAATATTATTTGGTTAGGTAATTAGGTATATATTAAATATGTGAATACAAATTGCATTATTTGGCAAATATTGTTCGAATTTCGAATGTCAAGTACCTTATCTTACAATTAGTAAACTATATACTCTAGAAAATAATTAATGTGTAAATAATTCTTATGAGACAAATTCAAATTGTAATAAGTAGATTTAGATATTGTACATTTTGTAATAAAACTTTTTATGACATCAAGTAGCTAAGAATTTATAAGTTAAAAGTTGCAATATCCAAAAAATATGCAAATAGAGAAGTATCAATGTTATTTATCGTTAATTAGTAAGAATGTAATTCTATTAGAAATTCGTGAGCGATTTCTAATAAATAATCATCATCGAAACTTAAAATTTACAAAATAATTATGAGCAAATTTGTGGATCCAGGAATTGGATAAACATAAAACTGTATTGTATTTAATTAAAGTTACACGAATGAGAGTTCAAAGTTCGAAATGGTAGTATAGTAGTATGTGGTTCGGAATTAAATTTCTCACTTTCTCCGGAGACATTCATTTACCTCGACTTTCTCTACACGTTGTCTAACGTATTCCTACTAGAGGTGCAAAAATAATACAATGTCCTATATTTATATATTTAGACATTTTTCATGTATTACTCTTACTCCTAAATCCTTAAGGCTAAGTTTACTAATCCATACGTTATTATTTTTCATAAGAATTATAAGTTTTTGTTTTTTACCATTGCTAATCATGATGCACCAGGAAAGATATGTAATCTGAATTACGAATTAATAATTGCTATCGCTAATAATATTAGAGATGCCTACACGTGTATGTACACTTTGGTACGAATCAAGTATTAATTATGCTATATGTTATTATATATTATTATTTATTATTTATTATGTCATTTGCCATCTCACTACCTTTTATAATCAATAAGTTACAATTTATACCACGTATTATTGTTAACAGCTACAAAATGTACGTATGCCTTTTGCCTTAGTAATTATAGGTAATTGTATGAATTTCTCGTCCACTCATTTCCTGAAATAAATCGTAGTTATTTATTATTCAGATTTTAAAAAGAATTAGATTAGAAGTTCATAGCACAAATCATTCAGCATAAATTAAGTTGGCTAACTATCTCTCCATGGTCAAAAATCATAAATATATTATAGACATAATTATACTATACTCATACTATTTTAAATGTTTAAATCTTAAATCATTTATTTTCATAGCTAGTTTTTTTTTGCTCTCAACAGGAATTGTTTGTCAATTTTTGAAATGATTTTCAGTTATTTTCAATTTACTAATTAGGAAAGTAGAATCCTGCCAGCTTGCATTTACAAGAGAATAATAACTGCCAAAACCCGTAGAAACTTATTTACAATTTAAACTAGAACATCTTTCCAGTCTATGTAGTCCATCTCTAAATTATTATCATTTAACCTTTCTTTACTTTCTATAATAACTAGTACTTGATATTTACGCAGCTATGAGTGGACATATAAGGATCATAATGAGAGAAACAAATATTTGCTGATAGGAAAGATGATTCAAATGGATGGAAGTTGATGATGAACTTTCCCAACCACATTCCAGTTCGTTGACAAAAGCTTCAGTAAGATGTGTGTCAGGCTTATCGACACATTTCAATGTTCTCAGGGATCGTAGTTTTGCTTCACAACGCAGAATGTCCTCATGAGGAGTTGTGGACACCACAGGACAAGTATTCTCAATCCATTGACGCAACCAAAATTCAATCCACCTTAAGTAACAAGAATTATGCCAGTCAAAATAGACAAAGCTTCTGAGTTATTGGAACTGAGAAGATACACACACGGACAGACAGGCTTTATGAAGGCATAAAGTATCGCCGATACTTAAACGCACACATACGGATAGACAAACATACCTTGTTAAAACACTAACTATGAAAGTACAACTTGCTTCGCAATCTTAATAAATAATAAATATGTACAGATATTGTTAGTTTTAATGTTAATAGTTTTTAACGAAAGACTCACCCAGAGTCGCATGAACATGCAAGTTTTACGTCGTTGTCCAAGGTGAGACTCGTGAGATATGTTGAGAAAGGCTTTGGTCTGTACTTTGGACTGGGATTGGCAATTTTTCTTAGAGCTGAATTGTTTCCATGAATCTCTAATGAAATGTCTGTGGCTGCACCCAGGTTCTGAAGAACAGAAGCTGACAGCTCAGACAGTCTCGTATCTTCCAGTATTAATTTTATATCTCGATTTTCCACTTCCTGAAAATAGAAAGTAAAGGAGCAACAATATTTTAACCAAATGTGTTGTAGTAAAGATAAGAGATTAATTTTCTTTACTTTAAACGCCTCAGGTGAAATGTTCTGCAGAGTTTCGCCTTCCAATGTGAACGTGGCTAACTTTTCTGGCAGAGGATACATGGAAAGTTCCGTCGTCATTATGGGACCATCCATCTAAAACAAAAATGAGTTTATTGAAAATATTTTAGGAATGCCGCAATTATCACTTATCAATCATGAAACTGCTTTCATATATCCGAAAAATCATATGCCAACATTTTTGCCGTGTAATTAAATGCATATAAAATTCAGCTTAAATTGGATAAAGTTACTTATACCTTAGCTGTAATAACAGAGCAAGTCATTTTCTTTGAAATTGTAATTTAGTAGAGAAACGGAGAACGGAAATTAATAATTGAGAAAGTTGTTGTCTCCAAAAATATAATTTAACAAAGACAATTGCTTTCACCAACGTTGTAATAGAAATGTATATACTCCTAATTCTAATTTAATGGAGACAGCCTTCATTTTTTAGAATAAAAATGCATTAAAATATTTATGGCACACGACTGCACTGGCAGTGAATGGTCAAGATATATCCCATAGTAACAATAAGGTAGCCTATGGTATGGAGCTTTTTTAAAATAATTTTTCGCTTTTTCACTTGGATCTAAATTAGATCCAATTTTTAATTGCTTGAGTATTGATTATTATTATTATTGGATCTAATTTAGATCCATATGAAAAAGCGAAATATTATTTAAAAAAAGCTCCATACCAGGCTACCTTATTGTTACTATGGTGATTGGTGAATAGTTTTTTTATATATTTGTAAACTTATCCATTTATATTATTATCCATATATATCTTGGTATCAATTTTAACAATGAAATAATTCTGGACAAAATTGGTATTTTAAAAAAGCTATCCGAAAAATTGTCTGTGTTGGCTTCCACTCCATTGCTACATCCGGATCAAAAACTTTCAATTTTAAATATATACATTTGGCCAATATTTATTTACTCACTACAATCTACTCCGTTATTAAAACTAAATAAGGAATTTCTAAAAGATCTGGATAAAGTTATACGAAGCTTCACAAAAAATATTCTAGAAGTCCCACATGATACTACAAACCACATGCTTTATTCTCCAAAAAAATATAAAGGGATCGAATTAATTAAAGCCGAATGGGAAGCTCATCTTCAAATATTTAATATGTCTCGTACATTGAGAAAAATTAATGATCCTTATGGGGCTAGCCTAGTTTAATGAACGAATGAATTGATGAATTGATGAATAGAGCGCCATCTCTGCCGCTAGTCTGTTACTCGGCCTTCACTATACAGTGTGAATTTCAAGTATCACTAATACACGGGGAGTCCACAATAATACCCGGGGAGTCCACAATAATACACGGGGGGTTCACAAAAATGCACGACGAGTCCACAACAATATCTGAGGGATCCACATTAATATATTTGATGTTCACATTAATACATGAGCACATACATCTTAATTATCTCGATCGTTGTCCAGTACTCCTCCAGATAAAAGGAGCCAAAACTCCAGGTTCAGCTGAACTAGGAGCAAACTAGGTGCAAACCGACCACCAGTTTTATCTCACTTAAATGGCAATACGACATGTACTAAAATAATCATCTTAAAATGGATGTAAGGATAACTTTTGATGACAGTTTCGATGGTTAATTAAAATTTGGTATATTGAGTTGGAATTTAATCATAGTATTGCACCTATATTCAATTTTGGATCAAACATTGTCATAAATTGGATTTACGGTTAACATTTGATGGCAGTTTCGATGGTGGTAATTAAAATTTGGTAGGACTAGTTTGAAATAATTTTCAAACTAATGATTTGGCGCTGTTGCCTTATGCTATAATAGGACTTTTGGAGAAAGTTTTGTGTGATATTTTGTGTGTTCATACAATTTTGATTTTTTTATTGAGTCTTAATAGTTGATTTTTTATGCATTCAAAAAAGCTAATCGGATTTACCGAATCCCCCCAGTAAATGGGGTTACCA
>JAQFYB010007717.1:0-10509 GCA_034694085.1 Pogonognathellus longicornis
CAAATGATGTTTTCATTTTCTACAAAACTTTTTATTTGTGAAGACTTTTCCGGGTATCTGATATCTGATTGTATTTAAACAATCATAAATATTCTAAAGTTTACTTAATTTTTAGAAGGCAGTAATATACAAGTGTTTAAATGTTCAAGGAGAAGGAACCGATACCTATAATAATTTAACCAAGGAAGTATTTTTTGCATTGTGTACAAGGATCAGGGTTTTCAGCTAGTATAAAAGGTAAATGAAGTGTAATATTGATGTAGGACCTAGCATAATACATTTATAATATAATAAAGCGTTACATCATAAATGAATGTGAACAATAAATTGTATTAAATACATAGGAGATTGGTTGGTAAAAATCTGATTGTGTGTGCCTGTAGTGTGGCTATACTGAGTTTCGATTTATACGAAGAGATTGAATTTGGAAACGGTTAAAAGCTAAAGAATGTGGTAAAGGAAGGGAACTAATTGAGAGAGACAGGAAAGACTCATTAAACTATTAGTGATTGAGTCGAGTGCTCCCTGGGGTGCTCATTAAATAATCTGCAGTTCAAGCTTCGTTAAATACCCCGTAACATCGGGCTAATGAAGTGGAACAACAGGACACACACAAAGTTGAGAGAAATCAAATCTCTGTCTATTTGCACGCACTTGCTACTGCCAGTCAGCGAATCAACTTTAATTGTGTAATCTGTCTCCTTATATTTAAGCTGTATAGGTAGCTGGCTGATTTAGAGTGTACTGGAGTTCTGGATAAATTACTGTGTGAGATTTCATGTGGTTTTGTGTTAGTGGATTTGGATATGTTTTTTATTAGGCAAGTTGTTGATGTTACGTGTGGCTCACTTACGAATCTCAAGCACTTTCCCAAATACGTTGTCTGCTTCATGGATGACGGAACAATTCCATCTGTGAAATTGGAGCTGGAATTGACATTCTTCTATTCCTAGTTTGGCCCCGGCACTGATCGTCTGCACACAAGCAACCACAACACAACGGAAATAAAATGTATGGGAACAGATAAAGAATTTTATTGTCTGACATTACAAATGACTTTTTTCCTCCTGGCCATAATACGTGTATTTTATGTAATAAATGTAATCCCATGTGTACAGATAAGAATTTCTCATGGAAAATATGCCTTTTAATCCAATCAAATCTTTTACGACTCTTCTGTCAGTGTTGTGTCAAGTCAACCGTCATGCCATGGGTGAAATGAGATTTCCTTCAAACTAACAGCTTGACAAGACACAAAATCTTTCATATTGACACGCGTACATCAAAATGCTTCTCCCAAAAACTGACAGAGTTCGTATACAAAACTTTTCTTTCTTTTTTCTTATATAGACACAGATAAGTAATACATTACGACTACTAAAATAACAATCTCTCAGACGATTTCTTAGAGACAGAACCAAAACAAGAGTTGCTTCAACTTTCTTTCAATGAATTTATTAAAGTCTATAAACTTTCTATAAACTTCCCTATTACTATTACTATGCACATAAATCTACGCCCAAAGAAAACATAAAGCCAAAAGAAAGGAGAGTGAAAGTGTCACTTACTGAGAACACTTTTGCACTTTTCTGACACATGTGTGACTGTTTCTCTGTAAAATGCGGAAAGGTATGGCAATGATTAGAGCTTGTGCCGGGGGCCATGTCATTCATATGATGATTGTTGAAATCAGCTCCCAATAGCCTGCAAACATCAACACACACAAATCATAAAACTTTCATCATTTCACAAAACATTACAAGTAGCATCCATTCCAATAACTGAAAAATGCACATATATTATCCAAACTGAAAATTGTTTTCATTTGTAATGTACCAGGTTTACTGTTTTGTACACGTTGAAGAATTTACTAAAATCTGTAGTAAACATATTAGCAGGTAATTAAATTTTTTGCTACAGAAAACAAAATTGCAGTGAAAATCCCACATGTAAAAATTAGATGAAGTTTAGATTCGGAGTATTGGATTGTGACAACTCCCCGTAATCCTAGCACTTACAGCAATAATTTGCGCTTTGGGATTGTCTAAACCATTATAATAATTTCATAGCTCATTGTGCATTGTAATTGTAGAATTGCAGTGTACCATTTGCATTGCACAATTACACACAATACTACTTATACGAAGAAACAAATGCATATCATCATCTCCGTATCACTTGTGATGATATCAGCACCTAAAACAGATTCAATGCCTGTACAAAGTGTACCTCACGACTAAAGTTATACAAAATGTAAGAGAGCAATAGGAAAAGTCGGCTTTTATTACAACTCATTACATCAATTTTCGCGTCTTCTGTGTCCCTAATGCAATTCAAAGCTTTATTATTAGAGAACACGGGCGAGGACTATTGGTAGGAAGCTAGAAGTAGCTTTTGGCTTATTATATCCTTCCCTTTTTGGAGAAACATGTTATTATCACATTCACATTGCCTTCCTTCATGTTTCCCTCTGCATTATAATAAATACCAAGCCAAAACCACATTATATCCAAAAAGTCCCTAATAAATGTTAACATCTGCCGTATGTATGTGATACGTGTCCATGTACAAGTGCATTACAAACTACACGTACCATTTCCTACACCAATACACTATAAACTCCGGGTGTATACATGAACTAACCTCACCGCGTCGCCAAAGCACCAAACCAAACCATGGAACCATCGGCACTACCACCGGTTGGGTTAATAACCAATATCTTTACGCTCTATCTGGCTATTGTCTATGCAATGAGATGGTTCTCATTGTGATGTAGATGTAATGTGCTTCGTATAAGTACAGTCGTAGTAAAAGTCTCTTCATAGTATTTGCTTGAGTTTGTTGAGACGGGAAAGAAGGGGAGACACGACAACTTGGTTAGTCAATAGACTCTCACACAAGTAGAAGTAGTTCTTTCTTTGTAATGCATGTATGTACATATAGACACGTAAGTCCCACACAGTTCAGTTCAGATTGCATACCTAGTGTAAGTAAATCTATAGATTACAGCTACATTGCTATCTAAAAACAGCGATCGAGTCATATCAAGTTAAAGTATAACTCTCACTCTCTCTCTCGACTGAAGAGAGTCAGTCAAAGTCGATTGCTCCATTGCCCATCCATTGTTATTACAATAAAACACAAGAGTACCATTAGCCTTAGATTTGGTTAGACCATCGTATCGTAATGTATCCGAATGTATTACTAACTTTCGCTTAGGTTTGAGTTTGAGGTTTCCCCTCCCCGAATCGGATCACTCAAACAATCAAATCAACCAAAGCATGTAATACACCCTTGTAAACTTGCCCACTAGTCAGATTATCATTTCGGATAACAACAGCAATAGACAATATAATGCGATGCAATGCAATCTGTTTGTGCTTGGTGTGGTATGTATGTATGTATGGTCTCTAAGAGAACAGCTCTGTTGCACGGTACTCTTATTATTATATTGGTGGTAGGCAAAGGCAACGGATCCTCCATGTCCCGAAAGAATGTCTGAAAGACCCTTCTTCTTCCTCACATTTTCCCATCGTTTCATAAAATTGTCTCAGCAAGACAATACAACATCAATATCAATACGCTAGTATGTAGCTCGGAATATTGCAGATGTATACCTACAAGCTCCATTTTTACAGACACTGCTGTTTAAAGAGTCAGTAGTAATCAAATAATATCATGAGTTCCAAGAACATTTCCAGCCATTACATACAATACATACAACAATCTTATTACTATGCACCGATTTTGCATTTTTGTTTAGATTCACTTATAAAGTGCAAGTTTTTCTATGCGAAGAAAGTGAATGCACAAAAAGAGAAGCATTCTACAATGCTTATTAATGGAAAGCTGTGTAGGTATTGACTCCTAGTATTTCTAAATGATTACCATTACTTTACAGATATTTCTTTTCTAAGTTCCCAGACAATTTTCTGCAATCTTTTGGACTTCTAAATGCATTATGTAAGTAAGAGAAGGAGGAGGGCTGTATTTACATAAGAATACTGCCACATGGGTTTAAATAGTAGTATGAAGTCTGTTCAGTAACCAGTGTTTATACTGCTGCAGGCATTACTAAATTATATGACGTAAATCAACAATCCCATAAAAAATGCGATTATCTCTATGTGTAAACCTATGTATGTTTTATCTGTGTAAAGTGTGGTATGGTATAAGTATGTAATGTCGGGAGATCTATAAACTATGAAACCGCACCGCGGTGTAGTATCATATTCTATTAACCATTAGCAAATTGGCAAGATTAGATGTGTACCTACCTGTGCCTATGTAATTTGTCTAGTTAGTTATTAGCTATAGGGGTTACAACATGCATTTACTTGTTATAGAAGTCACTCGTCCTAAGTAAATGAAAAATTAAGGTGTGTGTTGTGAGTAAAACGAACACCTAAGGGAAAGTTTTTTTTGCTTGTTCCGAGAATGGGATTTGAGTCAAGAAGTCAATTGCTGAGAGGCAAACTAATATCTTTCTTGAAACATCGCACTGCTTAGATTTTAGTCATTTTATTACAGTGTCAAGTGTTTTGTAATTGCATTTTACACACGCACAATGCAATAGTGCTATTGCGTTAAAAATCCCATGTTGAATTGTATTTACACACATGTACATACATAAGACGTATATTATACATATCGTATGATTGTATGCACCACTTTTAATGAAAAGTTGAGTTGATTTAAACTTAAAGCAACTTGATAGGATAACCATGCAGGTTCATTTGAAGATAATGAGGAAGAAAGAGTTTTTATGATTCACGAATAGTCATAAATCAAACTGTGGCTGTTTGTATCAACTCGACCTATCCGCTCATCCTCATTTATTATTTAGTAATGAATTGATGTTCCCAATTGAATTACTGTTTAAATAGTATCTCTAATCTCAAAATGCATTCGATAATATTCTCACACTTCAGTTTAGCAATAAATTCTTGTGTATCTTTGCAGTAATTTGTAGAAGAAGCTAAAAAGGGTTAACAACCCTCTCACGCATCTCAAAATCACTTCTGGCCTGACTTCCCGATCGACAAGCTGTAAGTGGGAAGGGAATGGTGTTAGTTACTTTACTAGTGCAATACTGTAAAAACCAAGAGAAAATTTTGAATGCATTATCTCAAGTTCTGAAGCACGTTCTTGAGGAATTTCCAACAAACGGTGCATACTAGTATTGCACTCCTTTATGTATTATGTGTCACAAACTAAAAGAGAGATTCCATTTAGGTCGAGAAACTATCTCTATTTACTGACATCACTTAAGAAAATTTTTAACGAAACTGAAAAGCTTTAAGTGAGCTAGTCCCCGATAAGCTCATAAATTTGGTTTACCCTTATAGCTTTAACTATGTATAAGTTTCCCAAATAGTGTGTCCAATTGTACAAATAGACATATGCACTCGTACACTGCATGCAGTCTAAGCTTTATATACAAAATACAATAGGGACAAAAAGCAAAACCGTGTGTGTTGTGTGTGTGTCGAAAATTTTGCATCCCCGAATACAAACAGGCATAAAAGTAATAGTGGAAGAGCACATGGAGTATAATATTATCATCTTTTATGGTCTCTGATTTTTGTTTGAGAAATTAGGGATGGGTATTCCTTCGTCTGTCTCTCAGGTCGTAAAAAGCAAAAATGGAAGAAGTCCGGATAATAAAAGACACATGTCTGTGTCTGTCGAGTTTATGACAACGGAACCGATGGATAAAGAGTAGCACAGAAATAGTCGTATAATTGGCAATGAAGTAAAGTAGAAACATAACAAGGTAGGCAATCACATGTAATATAGTTTTTATACACAATACTATTAGTTTTGCCTACATAAAAACTACAAAAAAATATCTGTAACGGAATACACGAAGGTATAGACATAGGTACGTGTAATAATAATATAGCTGAAAATTACACCAAACAAATATCAATACATAGCTGTTATTGCACAGAGTAGACATGAAATGAAGTATGAACATTACTTAAACTCAAAACACATAACACACACATACTACAACGACATTTTCGGAGTGTCATACTCGTACCGGTGCGGTGGATTGGATATGTAAGTACTACAAATAGTATGAGAGTACCCAAGTCAATCGACGCATCCATTTTATTGCATGTGCCTTCAGCAAAGTCAGACAAATGAAAAGGGAGCTGAAAAGACACTGGGAGACATCAATTTCAAAAATGTCTTACTACTTTCCTGATGACAAGGCACGACTCTATACTTTCGAGTTTCGAGTACTAATATAAATTGCAGGGTGTGTGTACAGTGTGCGATATTTTAACTTGTTATAGGTACCTAGGTACTTGTTACGATATGATACATGTATTTGTATTTTGTCCTTATGTATATGTGCATCATGGTTTGTATAAAAAACACAAGCACTATACTACACATACTGTGAAAGTAATATCCGTACTTGAAAAAGACAGTGAATCTTTTCCAGCAGTCAGTCACGTTGGTTTTGGCTTGCCTATCATTTCATTAGTACAATTCTCGCCTCCTCTCGACGAGACTGAGTGATGGAACACTTCGTTTGAGCACATAAAACACTGAAGCATAAACAGGCATAAAATCATACTCGGGACGATTGGATTGACATGACAGGAAGTAGAAAGTACACAATATGATTCCAGTTCTTCTAAGGTAAGCTGCTGTGTCTGTGTGTGACTGGCAACTTCTTTATATATGCACAACATATACATAGACAACTATCCCACACACATACACACACACAGCAAAACCAACAAAGTAAACGTGGATGTAGTAAATGTTATAGTAGCCATGTGTGTAAAGAGTGTGGCATAATATTATGAACCATATAAAAGTGTGTATGTATTTCGAATGTATTTCTAACTAACTTGTAGTGTATTTGAAGAAATAGGAAATTTATGGTCACTCTGACTCTCTATAACGATTTCAACTGCTTGTTGGTCGAGCCGGAGAACGGAAATTTGAAGAAGAGTTCACCAACTTGTACTAAACATTAACTTTAGTTCAAGTTTCTCAGTTTACAATAGAAACACCGTGTATATGTGCACAAGTATTGACTATGAATTAACAAAACGATGATTTAGTCTACCTTATTTAAGAATGCTAATTCCGCACCACCATACACACACTCTATGTACATCTGTATGTATACAAGGAAGGATTTTACAAAGATATACCTACCTAGGTATAAAAATATGTATAAAAATAATATACAGGCTATATATGTACATACACTCTTAAGAAAAGTCTTAACTAACTGAGATATTAACAAATACTAGTATACCCAATAGGTAAGAATAATTTGTTTGTTATGGCATGTGGTTACATATACGCTGTAAGTGTCAGTCATGATTTCACGTTAAGATTCACGAATGATAGCAAGAGGAAGAAAGTCAATCCCCTTCGAAGACTGCAAGGGGAAATCGTACTACGGAGAACGGAGATGAGTTTAATGATCAACTGGTTTAACATGTATACTAACCTTTTCATATGTGTACCTGAGTATATGTGTGTTATATTAAGTAAGAGTGTGTAAGAGTGTAAATGTACATATTATAAGTGTAAGCAAATTAGGAATGGGTGTAGTAAGTAAGACTACCCTTTGCTTTTGACTCGAGTCTAACTAAATTCTATATATTTAACCACCACCCTGTGACGAACAGAGTAATAATCCTGTACTGTAAATAAACGAAAGGGCAAATCATTTCTAACAAAAGTCAACGTGTGTTTATACGAATAAATTGATGCCGCTGTTAAACATGCAGACGAATTTCGTGGGCCAATACTTATCATTTCATATTAACTTCAGACTGTCGACAATTGATTGGAACAACACTGTCTACAAGTCTAGTGCATTGCACACCTACTATATATCTGTGCATCCCCAATTTCAACCACAACTCTCTGTGTGCAAGCAATTACTAATATTATACGTAAGGAACAGCCAAATCTTAGTCCGACATTTCCTACCGATAAACTATCAGTTTTATTACAACTCATGTTGTAGTAATTCGAAAAATTCTTCTTCCTAATTGTAAATGTACTTTGAGCTTCACCACTCAACCTCAACCCGGCAAGTAGGTATTCATTGCTGGGGTAGATACCTGACCTTAATAAATTACTCTGTGTATGCATCAGAAGCAAAAAATCGTATTTATTTATTTACTTACGAATGACACAGGTTAAAAACTACAATTTTTTAAAGTCTCATATCTACTATGAACACACTTGTCATTTGTACAACACCAAATAACTTATGCTTGTGTTGTTTCTCACTTTACCTACAATTTGACCTATACATATCTTATCTGTCCTATTTTATACCTTTTAAATGTTACTGAAATCTTGTTTTGCAACATTTCTCGCTGATTTACAAATGCGGCACAGAATTTCTCAACTTAGTAGTTCCAGTGTCGGGTTTTTATTTTTTGTGCCACGTTTTTCAGTGTAAATAAGAAAACACCGAATGTGGCACAGAGAATACAGAGTACAAATCTCATGGTATGCTAAAGGTGAGAGAATGGGATTTGGTTTATTTAAGAGTTACACATTCTTTAGTAGAGATTCTGTAAAGCATTTGAGAAAGAGAGAGAGTGCTTGCTTTACTTTATACACGGAACAGAATCAAAGGACCTTCCATGTGGACCTAAAAACAGTTTGAATAGAATGACCACATCTCTTGTATTTTATGTTTATCTATTATATCTAGATTAACCTTTTATCGCACCCCATTGAGTCTTTCCTGAAAGTTCAGGAAAACTAGTCCAGTTATCCGGCAAAGCTCAAAGAAGTTGCATCACGAAACAAAACCGAACAAAGTGATACACAATACACATGCAGCGACAAAAAGATTTGACTTTATATACACATAGTAGGTACTAAAAGGGTTGCAACCCGTAAAACGAATCTTGTTCTGCGCTAACGTGTATTTGTAATCTGTGAGTTTCTTCCATCTTTTTATACCTACAAATACCATAAGGATATCTTCTTGGACCCATTCTTTAAATAAATTTCTATCAATGCAAGAAAACATTTTTCCTTTTTACATTACATTAGGACACATGCACTAAACTAAGGCTTGAACCTCTGAGCAAGGTTCCAAACTTGAAGAATACACAGAAGGAATAATGGAATCAAAAGAGAAAATCCTTTTAAGTTACTTTTCTACTCATTTACACCTTGACATTTTTATTTCCTATGACGATACTTTACGAGCAGTAGTTGAAAGGTATCCTATCGTTGTAATCAACGGAGTTGAGCCCAAAAGGCAACAATAACATTGACTTGGGAAACTCACAAACATAAACCTACCAAACAAAAGGCTACATTTCAGATGCACCAAACAATTTAAGCTGCCCATCCACACACCCAACCTATGCTACTCATTGATACTTATGCATTTAGCTTTCAACATAGCTTTATATTATAAAAGCTTTGTTTAGCTTGACTTTCTTCATTTTATCCACATCCGCACTGTATACAACAACTGCTCTTGTTGTTGATTATAATGTAAAAGGGGGAAGATGGACCAAAAAAACTCCAAGAGAAATTATTGTTCTCCATTGCGGTTTTCTCTACTCTTTTTCAGCCACAGTGTGATACATAATAATCCTAATACTCTACAAGTCACAATTCCTTTATCCCTACCTATTTTCCCTATTACGTAATCGCTCAAAGATAAAACCACATCCAGGGATCAGTATTTTTGGATGAGTACCCATACCTAGACTATTTTTTACAAACAAAATAATCTTCAATTCAATTACAGGCTTAAAAATGTTAAAATTAGCTACGATTAAAATAAGATGTAAACTATGTATTGAGCAAGAGAAACTTCTCACACACATAAACACATTTGAAGCATCTATTTCTATTGCTAATACATAGATGCAGTTAATACCTTATATGGGTAGCTACCTCCTTAACGTAAGTAAACTAACGTAGCCAATAACCAATCCACATATGTACAGCATTTTGTGCAAATCTATGAAAATAATTAACCAGTTCATCTTTACATATAGCTATAGAGGAAGTGACTGAAGTGAGCTACAATCTTTCCCTTCGTATAAAATAATATGCAGATGAGACAACTAAGCAAATGGGTCAATGTGTCAACCTTTCAGAACTTTGAAAAGGAGCAGATCACAAAATTGAAAATGCATCCGACGAAGTCTGAATAAATGAATGGCAAGACTCACCAGTCAAACCAATTTAGTCTTAAGACACTTGCAAATACTTGAAGCATATTCTATGAAGTTTATGAATATATTAATGTATAATGCTCGTCATAGCTGGTCACCCTGCCTACGTGACGTGTCCCGGTGGTCTGTTAGCGGAGAGGCCGGTCAGGCTTCAAAACAGACCACCGGAAGAAAAAATTCAATTTTTTTTATTTGGTCGGTCAATGCAAACGTACCACCGGTAGGCAACAGTCAATATTAATCTCCAAATAAACGTACCACCGGTAGGCTACAGTCAATATTAATCTCCAAATAAACGTACCAC
>JAQFYB010007718.1:0-10508 GCA_034694085.1 Pogonognathellus longicornis
ATTCTTGTAGTTACATAAACACTTTAATTTGTATGTATTAAGAGCATTACGTTTGGCAGGTTTGAGCACAGCCAATATCAGTCTATCTAGGTACTTTACTTATACAGCTAAATTGCCTACACACAGCTTTACTGCATAGTTTTGTATATGTAGTGTGCTATAGCTGCTGTTTGTGAATGTGATGTAGGTAAACACTTATTTAGCTTTAAACCGCACACATCCCTATACAAGAATTTGTGTGTATTATGTAGGCATAATATGTATCTATACGTGTACATGAATTTGTTATGCAACAGTGCTGTGGGACATATACATAGAAGAGTGACTGCAAAGTTGAATGTATATTGTATAGTACAGGTGAATTCCACACAGTTAACTGTAAGTTGGATGCCGGGAATCTATGAGACTGGTAATAAGAGTGAATCCACAGTTTTATGTGCAAGTTGAAGTAGCACATCTTATTAATTCACTTGCACCTCAATTACAGCATCCGCATCCGTCATCTTTTTATCTTTAATACACATACCACAACATAAATAGTTGATGTATAAGCGTATATTCTAGCCTGCCTCGGCTGCAGCAGACTTCTACATTTTTGTAATTGATATCATATGCAAAGTTTGATCTTTGATTGCATAACGCAAACAAGAGTTGACTGCGGTAAGTTGTATAAGTAACCTTCATAACTTTAAAATTATGTTTTATATAGATAAGATCATTCTAAATGTGTATGGGATCCACTTTGCATTCACTCACAGTTTGGTTAGTTCGCAAAGAGTCAAAGAGTCTGTAAGGTCTATAAAAAAGAGGGCTATAATTGTATTCATGTTTATGAGCTCTTTTATCTACATCCTCTGTGGTTAGATGTAATATTATTAGCACGTAGAATTATTGCATATTGCGTGTTGCAGGATCATATCATATCCTATGGCGGTCATTGATCCGAATCCACTTTTTATACAGAAGTTAATTAATTATGCGAGCTGTTATTGATTTTTTGTTTGTTACTAGCCCCAATTCTTACTAAATGAGCTATTGTCATTTTGCCATGCGTAGGGTTAGTTAGTAGATGTCATATTGAAGACTGAAAAACAAAATAATAGCGTTGTGTATATATTTGGAGTGGTAGAAATCACAGAGTAAATTGTAAAAGTACTGTGATTGAAGGTAATATCTTTCTGTATTAATAAAGTGTTCAATTGATGGTGTTTATTTTTTGTGGAGACTTTTTGTAATTTTTTTTTGTAAATTCCAGAGAGACGGGGTTTTAAAGATGTCCAATGTCGGATATGACACTGATCCTGATCCAAATGTCCTCGAGCAAATGCGCCGGATGGCCTACGACCGGAGCAAATGGCTGGAAACGAAAACGCAGAAGATTAGTCAGTACGAATATTCGCAAGACGAGCTAACAACATTTTATACAGATCTGTGTGATCTAATTGAAAGAGTTAAGTCACAGCTCAAGTGCCCTGTCTGTTCTCATTTAGTGAAAAATGTAAGTATTTTCAAATATTTTTGAATTGTCAACGTAATATTGTCATATTTGGGATTTATGGTTCACTAGTTAATGCCGTTGTTTTGTTTCCGTTTTTTATAGACAGTTGTTCTGGACTGCGGTCATTTTATATGCCAAAGATGTATTTCACGATGGTTCAATGGTCAGCGTCAATCTAATTGTCCTACCTGCAAAACAGAGCTTTTAGGCAAGCCTGTCCCGCTTATTGCTACAGATGAAATTATCAAAGAAATGGGTCTTTTCCTCAAGGAAGCCAAGTATATACAAAGTCAAAAGGCAAAACTTTTAGAAGATTCAGAAAAGGGAGCTACAAAATTGGTGAAAAGTATGAATTTTGTCATGCTGCAAAGGCTCAAAAACATTGAAACGCAGCTTATGTGTGATTTTTGTTTTACGAAAGTTAAACAGGTAAAAATAGAAATATGTAATAGTTACAATTTTACAATGCTACGAATATTTATATTTTTAATTTAATAGTTTAACTATTGTTATTTTTCAAATCGCAGACAACTTTGGTTAACTGTGCTAGTGATGCCAACACAAAAAGACCTTTTTGTAAAGGATGTGACCAAAAGTATATCAAATTTTACGAAAATGAACAAGGAAGATCTTTCGACGAACCAGTTCAGTTTCCCATTTTCGACCAAGTTGCAATTGAAGTTTATGAATTTCTAAATAAAGTGGTAGCTTATAGCACACAGTTTAAAAAACCGACACGATATTTAAATCCACACGGGACAATTAGTTTAAAACCAATTTATAAGCTTTTAGGAGCCACTATCCTTATTGGGATCTTTTTGTTTTACTTTTCACTGTAGTCGTCACTAATTTAATTGTTGTAGCTTACTTGAAATGTAACATAAAATGTGCTAAATATTATATCAAAGGTATTGCCTTTTGCAAAATATATCTTACCAATATTTTTGGTATAATGCAGCAGAGACAGCTACTAAGGAAGATTATTATCAATTATTTACGCCAGTAGTATACCTACCTACCTAAGATTATAGATATTGATCAGCTTATCGTCATGCGAAGAAGGTGTTAATACTATATTAGAACTCTCTTTCTGGGACTTATGATAAAACCCGAATTGTCATTTTTGAAAAATGCTGCTCAAATCATGTAAAAACCTTGTGCCATTGCCATCAGAATACTTTAATGTCATAAGATGATTAGGTAGTTCTCTACGTAACTGTAAACTACAACTAAACTATTTAATGTCGAACTTTTAGTGAAAAACATTTACATTTGGAAAATAATTCGATTTGTATAATCTAACTTTGCAGTATTAGTATTACTGTATGAAGTCATTTGTAATGTACGAGCGTAATTCTAGGTATTTTATAATGTGTAGTAGTGTGAACTTGTAAAACAATGCAAATCATGTTAACTATTTAAAACAAGAACTATTAATGGACTATACGAGTGGGTGACTAAGTTGAAAAATGTTACTTACAATCACTTACAAAATATTAGTTCAAAATGTATCTTTGTGCAAAAAACGTACACACTGTTCGCTAATTGGTGTGCAGTCATGTAGAAAAGTTAGATTTTTGATTGTATTGTATTGTATTCTCCCACTATGCTGTTTATAAAGGAATAGTATACAGTAATATATTAAAAATAGTTGTACTACTAAACAACTGACGATGGTTCTAGTTATGTGACAATGTATCATAAATGTCACTGGTTCTACTCGTGCATTCTTGATGTTTTAATGTGCAATACAACATACTGATGTAAAAATTAATATCATTGTCCCTTTGAAATATCCAGTGTACATATACATAGGTACCATTGACTATTGTAAATAGGTTAGTTTAATTTCTAATACATATTATAGACAAAGCTCTCTCACTCAAAAGATATCGCTTTAAGCAAAATGAACTTAAAACTGGCACACAGTATGTATTTGTAAATTATGTAAGGAATAATGGGATTGTTATTAAAGGTTGAGGTTTCTTGGTGGTTATTTATGTTTACAGATCTAGCAAATGGTTTTGCGTATTAAGTGTATTTGAATTACAAAGACAAATTGAGTAGTTCCTTTTAAATGTGCGTCAAACAAAGCAAAATATATGTACCTCTCCCAAAATGTAAGTAATAATGCACTTTGTTTAACAAAAATAGATGCAAACACAAAATATAATTATTAGCTATACTGCACATGCCTTTTATCTGCTATTGTGTTAAATATTATAAATATTATGTACCTTTACAATACCAAACGATACCTACATAGAATAATATGTATGTAAACCGATCAGAATTGTTAATCTGTCTATGCAGGCAGCTAAAGGTACTAACATTTTTACAAAAACGCTGTACTTTCTACCGTACATTTTCTTACATTGACTTGACAAGTCATGGAAAGGAATGAAAGCTCAATATACCATGTAGATTAACTTCTTTGCTTGTCAGGTGAAAAAGATGAAATAGAAAAAGACAGTCATAATTATTATCGTAGCCGTAACACTAATAAAAATGTTATTGGTGTGATCATGTGCACGGAATGTTTTAATCTGTAGGAAAGGTGAATATACACTTAAATGTAAGGTTGTTATCAATTTTAAAGTACCTAAGCAAGATTGCACACTATGTTGAGTATTAATTGGTGCAATGAGTTGTCCAAAATATTTATGACTCATTTGGATTTACTTATGTTTAATTAATCTAGGAAATATTTATTCAAATCATGTTATGTATGGAAAATATAATTTCGAGGCAATAAAGTTTCTTGTAATAACGCAATTCATTATCGTTGTTTTAGACATGTGTTCGAGCCGAATGTTAGAAGGATATTTTTTTGTTCCATTGTATTGCAGATGAATCTCAAGATTTCATTTATTTTCGTTTCTATATTGATGTATAGTTTTGTTATCTCACAGACCCACGCCCATATTATATGCACTCTGCCTTGGATGTACTCATATTAAATTTTGGTTTGTTTATGTCCATTTTAGTATCTTTTATCTGTATTAATACGGTAATAGGTAGTACACTATACATTTAGTTATACATACTATGATATTTTTTATTTTCTTGGCTGACTCATATAAGCAGATTTGATGACACTTTATTTGTATATGCAATCAATCTACAGACAAACTGTAGTTGTGAAACATTCACTTCCTTGCCTTGGTAAACAGTTTCATTATTGGATGGTATGACTGTTCTGACTCTGACCATGGTTCTACAGATATAAGTATCTTTTGGATTCCATGTCTTCTCATTCTCTATTCATTAGTGATCTGATAACCTAAAGCAAATGAATGTAAATCATTTAAATTATAATATCGACTTGCGTTTTTGAGTTTATGTAAATGTTATTTAGGTTTCCAACTTTAAACCATACAGTACAAATAAGGTACGTAGGTAGTAGCTCAGTCGAATATAATTATCCCTATGTAAGTTGCAAAGTTGCCCTACGTAAATATATTATTATTCTTAAGCCTTACATAGTGAAATATAAAAGTGAACGTGCGTCTTTTAGTACTAAACTACTCGCTTCCAGTTTACTGTTTACTTATGAATAACTCTCCATTCTATCTAAGTCAAATAAATGATGAGCCAAGAATTTCTTATTAATAATTAATAGCTTTCGTAAACTTAACTAATATTAAGAATTTACATCCTTTTGTGAATGAAATAAGCGTTTGGGACAGATTGCTGCAAGTTTAAGTTAACCTACTTCAAAGAAAACAGGTCGAAGGTAAGAACCTAAATAAACAGTGGAACAAGGACACTTATACTAATACATAGTTAATGATTTTCAATTCTTTGAAATTTTTCGTTTTGTATTTTTTTATTGCTTTGGGACTTTGGACAATCATTGTATGGTATCTTTGATAATAATATGTATAATATGAGTGTGTAATTTTAAGTCACCGAATTAGAATTCATGATATTGAAAGACAATAACCAAATATTGTTTATATAGGTTATTTCAAAACTTTGAGGTTTTTCAACTAGAAAATGGATCCTGCTCTGATGTTTCTGCTCCATGATTCGTTAAACTCAAACGTTGAGTATTTGAGAACAGAATTAGTTCGGCAAGTGTCTCTAGTCCGATCAGCTCAAGCAGATGCTAATAAATTTCAGTCTTTATACCGAAAAGGGGAAGAAGCCACGAAAATGCTAAAAACACTACGAGCAGACATCGAAATGGCAACGGAAAATGTTAGAAAAGACCTGGAGAAGAAATACACGGATAAGTTTCAGAAATACACGATGGAATGCACGGAGCAAACGGAGAAATTAATACGTAGCCAGATGCAAAATGAAACGGCAATCTTACGTGAAGAAGTGAGAATTTTTTTTCTGAACGCATTGGGTTACATTATTCAACAGTTTTTTCTAACTTTTGGTCTGTATCCTTTCTTTATGTATGTGTGTATGTATAAATGCATTTATTCTTGCTGTTCGCGTAGGTAGAAATGCATAAGAGAGAAAATGTGAAACTTATTGAGAAAAACGCGGAGCTCTCTGCTCAAGTTCAAGATCTGCATACTGCCCTTGTACAAGAGGAGACCCAAAGGAGCAACCTTATAGTTTACATTGAAGAAGTTCTTAAAGCGAATAATCTGACGTTATCAAGTCCCCAGCGCAATTCTTTGTCGACTTTATCAGCATCTTTTAATTTAATTACAAGCCCTACGAAGAAATTAGAATTCGGTTCACCTTCTCAGGAGAAAGACAAGGTAGATTCTCTCATTCTCCTAGAACACAAGCGACAAGCTGCAGAAAATGCAAGAAACAATAAAGGAGAGCGTTTCATAGACTCCATAGATTCAGTCACTTCAAATGATATAAAAAATTATCCTTTCAAGGCTGCCTCGACTCCTACAGAAACTGCTTATGAAAATTTTCTACCACAGAGTTTCGCAGGAAAGATTTGTGAAACGAGAAGTTCAGCTGATGGAGAATCTCAGCAAAACAATTTTCTTGCAGAATTCGAAGTTTTAGAAACTCATAATATTTTTGATGAACTTTCAGCACAAATGGTAATTTGTTTTTTCATATTTTCTAATTAGTTTAGCGAGTTTATATTACATACCTTCATGTATGAATAATTGAACAACGCATCTTATGTATGTCAAACTAAACTAATTTACTTTATACACACAGGAAAAATCTTTTCCTGATAACCCACATAGAAATACAAAAGTTTTGCCGAACAAATCAAATGAAACTGCACCACAAGTAGTGCAACAATCTAAAAGAGGTTTCTTGGGATTCTATAGAAAAAACAAGGAGGTAATAAGTACATGCCTCTAATATAAGTTGTTTTCGCATTCCAAAAGTTCATTCTAATTTTATGCTCTGGAGTCTTATTTTTCTTTCTAGCCCACTCCACATCCTGGAAAGAAACTAAGTTTCTTCCGGAATCCTTTCCGTAGGGGAATTAATGTATGATTCACTTACTAAGTAGTGTGCTCCTACAATTTTGCATTATACCTCCACCGTGTGTGTGGCGCAACATATTATTATAACATTACAAACAGTCCTTCCATGCGACTGTGCCATGCATTTTATTGTTTAACTCAGTTGCTGCGTGTATGCAACTATAAATTTTGTAAACTTTAAATAGTAACAAAAGATCTATTTAGTTCACATGAAATCTTATGTATAAACACAAAAACTGGTTTAAATTATATTTACATATTCCAATAGTTTGCTTTAGAATTTTCGTTGTTATAACTGTTTAGTCAATGCTCTATTTTTGTAAAATTAAAAAATACTTGGTCTATCAGTACACCGAGTTACTCTAAAAGCATCTTCTTGATTGTACACTTAGATAGCTATGTAGATATGTGATAGATTTATTATGCTAATTGTAAAAGTAGTCTGTATTACAATTCACACATAAAACCCTTCAGCGAGAAAAATAAGTTTATATTTTACATTTTTATATATATTTAGCAAATCTGTTATTCATTTTTGATAATGTTACTTACTGCCTAATTTGCTAAATGAAAATTTCAAAGTAATGTTTAAGTAGATATAGAATATAGATATACCTTATTATAACTTATAATCTGAACACTATGTACACCTTGTACATGTAAATATATGCTCTTGTTTTGTTAGTATTGTGTTCTGATATTATAAAAGAGTTTAGGGTAACATTCATATAAAAAGTAAACGCAACAAATAATTCTGCTATTTATGTTAGATAACTACTAATTTCTGTTAAATATATTTAATTGCTATTGTTATCAAGATAGTTAAATTGTATTTTATTGCTCTTGTGAGTTAGTGTATTGTAGTAAGATACGTATGATTTATTATGAAGTGAACAGTTTTTATTTAGACTGTATTGTTTGTACCACTAAAGTGACTAAAGTGCTATTATAGATAAAATATATGTAGCATTTACTTGTGTGCAAAGGTAAATGCATGATTACGATTACTTAGGTATGTAATATGTATGTATCCTTACATGTAACCTTACAATTCACAAAAAATTCACATAATCGTAATACTATAGATTGAAACTATATATAGATATACACAACATTGTTAATGTCTCAATAAAACAGCATTTACTATTACAAACACTAGAGTCAATTCCACTTCATTGACCTTTTAAAGGCAATTCCTACTGTGTCTGGTTTCTTATCACAAACGCCTGCCGTTTGTGAACGAAAAGACCAGAGAAAAGTAATAACCAATTTAAGGTCAATCGTATTCTGGGGATTACATTTATCTAATCAAATTACACTTTAACATTCTTTGAAGAATGACCATTCTTCATATTTGAAGTTGAACACCTATTTTCATGCAATTTAAATCAATTACCACTGACAGGAACATATTACATGCCTGATTTGATAATAATATACCATTACCTTCATAATTTTCTTGATGTTTGTATTTTTTGCTTAGATAGGTTATTACTGTATGCAATGTGTATTGTTGTGTGACTTCACGTGTTCGTATACCTACAATACCTAAATTGTATATAATTATAGGTATATATTATTTTTGACAATTTATTAGTTTCGTTTAAATAACTGTCTACTTATACTAATATACCACTAATATACTATTAGACCAAACAGAATAGTACCTTCGATATAATATTATAATATGTAGGTTAGGTACAGAACATACATAATTTTTTTCTCAACGATGAAATGAATGTACATACACTGACACAAGGAAGATCTTACCTTATGTTGATGCTAATACAGTAATATATGGGTACAATATTGATTCTAACACAGAAAATAGGTAAGTTGACTCATTGGACACGTTCAGATGAGCTATAAGCATTCAGATTGAGTGTACATTTTTAGTTGTTTAGCCTCAGTTTGTTCAATCTTCAATCTTAAAAACCATTTCTGAAAATTAACCATAAACTTCATCGTAGCATTTTCTACACTGTTGTACCCGTAAATGAGTTAGTGTCATAATATTCTGAGCTTAAAAGAATAAATTTTGCTTACAGCATCATATCGATTAATTATGCTACAAAGAAGACTATTTATACAAAAAGACGAGCTAGAATTCTATATAATTTAGTTTAAATGTACATTATGTAAAAGCAAGATCTATTAACTAATTCCCGTTATTGTGACGGTCACGGAGCACACCTAAACAAACACACAGAAACAGAGCCTTAGGCATCTGACTATAACTTTAAATATGAATTACGAAAGTCTGTATTTATTATACACTATACACATAGCTGTTTATTATACTCCCATCAGAATTGTTGAGAAATTCCTTTACATAAACAAAGACTAAGATACTTGAAGAGATGCTTTGTGTATAAGCTTTTAGGGCTTAGCTTGATGCGAGTGTAATGCCCGTGCTAAGACGAATTATTTAAACTGCCTTATACAACACTCCTACTAGACACTTCACTCCTCACTCAGCAAAACAACCAAGCGTTTTATCATAAAAGTATATTTATATATGCAATATATTACATACACGTAAATATGCACAGCATTTAGTTGGCATGTAATTTTCGCCGTTTTTGTACAGTTCAATGTAGTGTGTATTCTGTATTATTATATATCTTTATAAAGTGTGCAGAATGCTGAGGTATTAGAGTTCTAGAGAAATGTAATAGAGTCTGCACGAACTCGTAGGAAAGATTTTTTGCAACTAACACGTAATTCAACACATGAACAAAGAAAAGCGTCTCTTCGTGAAGAAAAATAATGGTACTTTAGTTGACTACTGTGCAATTTTTGTGACTATTAAATGGTAATAGCTCATAGACATGCTACGGGAATATCATCATCAATCAGCGCATAACCCTCCTGACTACAGATAGAGAAAGAAAATATTTCTTTATATCCACTGACTCGACTTGAGCGTTTTTGCCAGAAACTTATAATTCAGAAATAGTAAATCATGCATGACAGAGTTTAATATGGTTGCCAAATGTGTGCTATTGCTACCTACTTACATTAAATTGCTATACACAGCGAATGCAGACGTCTGTCTGCAGCAGTACAAAAAATCCGGGAATGAAAGTATGAAGGAGTGGAGAGAGGCGTGAGAAAGTAAAACTGCTGTTCAAAACGGAGATATAATTTATGTAGTAAAAGCGAAGACAAGAGTAAAATAAAAGATTTAAGCAGTACAAGTCTCCTTGCTCCGTTCTAGCTTTATTCAGCCAGAAAGACACTGAGCAAAAAGATAGAGATGAACTTTTGTAGCCATTCGAAAGGAAATATATAAAGAATGAACAAACGCACACTGTTGCTCGCACTTTCATTAAAAGTAGAAGCTTTGTTAGCAGATGAAGGAATATTTGTTCTTGCTCAACTGAATCTCTTTTACTCTTTCTTAGTCACTTATTTGCACATGGTGGAAAGTGGGAATGAACGAAAGGGGGAGAAATTTATTTAAAATATTCTAAATTAACAATCCCCATATGCTTGCAACACATTTATTTATTTATTCATATAACAATTTCCTCCAAAGAGGTTATTACATTGTTATGTAGACATACACATAATTACAA